>JXCR01118133.1:0-30177 GCA_002079205.1 Phalaenopsis hybrid cultivar | reverse complement strand
ACATGAGGTTGTATGAATGAGAATGTAATTCATATGATTGAGTGAAAATAAATAGGAAAATATTCATTAATGGGTGTAGAGTTAGAGAACTTTAAAGTGATAGATTAAAGCCCCCAACATGATTTATTATTTTAGGTTCTGATACAAGAATGTTAGCCCCCAGGTGGACAGAATCGAGGGAACTATAGAGTGAGAGCTAGTATCTTCCTTGCCTAACATGTCTTCAGAACTATTTAAATTTTAAATTAGTCAATGCTCTTTATAGCATCTCTCATAAGGGTAAAGAATATTATTGCTCCTATTTGACACAACACAATTTGCACACTTCAACAACAGAATTCCTATACTGATTCATGATAAGAAGAAATATATTTTGATATTAAATACTTTTCTTCTATAAAAACTTTAGTTATCTTTTTAGTTGTTACTGTTTCGTTAAAATATCAAAAATATTTAAATTTTAAATTCCTACAAAAAATCATTTCTAGTTTAATTAATTATCTTTTTAAAAATAGAAAAACTTTCTAAAAAGTGCATATTGCATAATTTTTCCTGTGGGTTCGATATTCAGGTCTTAATAAAAAAGTTATATATTACTTGATAACGATACATATACTTGCGTAGTATCCCAATATAAATATATATAAATTAAAATTTTAAATTCTTATTTTTCTTGAGAATCAAGTTTTTGGTTTTGTTGCAAAATAAAGAAACATAAGTGAAAAATACCATCAAAACTATTGTTATACCGTGCATAAGCATTAAGTATCCAAGGATCAAGTTTTTGGCACCGTTGTGAGGGAAGAAAACTAAGTAAATTTCTATTTTTAGAAAGTCTTATTTAAAATTTAAATATTGTATCTTAATTTGTATGTTTTACTTTATTTTATTTTATTTTATGTTAGTGTATGCGTTGTTCAGGATTTAAAGGACTAGTGCCCTATGATTCTGAATTAGAACCCTATGATTCTGAATTAGAAAGAACAATTAGAAAAATAAAAAAAACCAAATTAAAAATCTTGAAAAATTCAAAAAAATTACAGAAATGACAAACCAAAATAATCAAAATTCTGAATATCATCAAGAGTTTAAACTTTTAAGGAGATTATGCCAACCCTACTGTAGATGAACTTCATTGTAGTATTCAAAAACCTACTGTAGAAGTTAATTATGTCAACCCTGAAATTCATAGAGAGTTTAGACCTTTAAGAGATTATGCCAATCCTACTGTAGATGAACTTTATTGTAGTATTCAAAAACCTACTGTAGTGGCTAATTCATTTGAGCTTAAACCTGCTATTATCCAAATGGTATAAAATAATCAGTGTGGGGGATCACCAACTGAAGGTCCAAATTTACATCTTACCGATTTTCTAGAATTGTGTGCTACATTTAAATACGATGGTGTTTCAGATCATGTCATAAGACTTAGGTTATTTCCTTTTTCATTATGGGATAAAGCTTAGATGTGGTTGAATTTGTTAGCACCTAGATATATTAAAACTTGGGGTGATTTAGTAAAAAAATTCCTTGCTAAATAGTTTCCACCATAAAAAATTGCGAAGCTTAGAAATGATATTACATCTTTTAATCAGATTGAAGGGATATTTATGAAGCATGGGAAAGATTTAAAGAACTCTTAAGAAAGTGTCCACACCATGCTATACTAATGATTTAAAGAACTCTTAAGAAAGTGTCCACACCATGCTATACCAGATTGGTTAATAATTTAAACCTTTTATAATGGATTAATTGGTTCTTTTATATCTATTATCGATACTGCTGCTGGTAACCATTTCATGACGCTTATGCTTTAATTGAAGAGATGGCTACCAATAATTTTCAATGGCCTTTTGAGNAATTAATGAAATACCCTGCAAAAGGTAAAGAAGATGAATGTTATAGAAAGAATGTTATAAGATATCTGAGCGAATGTCATTTCAAGACTACTTATGAAGAAAAATTTGAAGAAAAAGATTTGGAACACGAGCAAGATGAGGAATTAGATCAACGTGTAAACCTTTTTAATAAAGATTCAAGTATGTTCAAGAAATTTTTGAAATTTTGGACACGATAGACGAAGACAAATCATTTTGTTCATCTATTGAAAAACCTCCAGAACTTGAGTTGAAATTACTTCCTGAACATTTAAAATATGCATTTTTAGGAGATTCCTCTACTTTACCTGTTATAATTTCCTTGAATTTAACAAAGGAAGACGAAGAAAAGCTGATGAAAATTCTAAAAAAAATTAAGAAAGCCTTCGGATGGAAAATTACTAATATTAAAGGAATCAACCCTTCAATTTGTATGCATAGAATTAATCTGGAAGAAAATTGCAAACCCAAGGACAATCCATAAAGGAGATTAAATCAACTATGAAAGAAGTTGTTAAGAAAGAAATTTTAAAGTGGTTAGATGCTGGAATTATCTACCTTATTTTGGATAGTGCATGGGTTAATCTAATTCACTGTGTTCCTAAAAAATGAGGAGTAACTATAATGTGAATGAGCATAATGAGTTAATACCTACTAGATAAGTTACAGGATGGAAAATATGCATTGATTATAGAAAATTAAATCTTAGGTGATAAATATGTATTGATTATAGAAAATTAAATCTTGCCACTAGGAAATATCATTTTTTGCTCTAGATCAAATGCTGGATAGACTAGCTGGGCATAAATACTTTTATTTTCTGGATGGATATATTAGTTATCACCAAATTCAAATATCTCCTGAGGATCAAGAGAAAATAATATTTACTAGTCCTTATGGTACTTTTGCTTTTAGAAGAATGCCCTTTGATTTATGTAATGCCCCTACTACGTTTCAAAGATGTATGATGAGAATTTTTTGTGATTTAATTGAAAAAGGGATTGAAGTCTTTATGGATGACTTTTCAGTGTTTGGAACTTCATTTGACTTATGTTTAGAACATTTATCTAAAGTTCTTAAGCGCTCTGAAGAAATAAATTTAGTCCTTAACTGGGAAAAATGCCAATTTATGGTAGCAGGAGGAATTGTATTAGGTCATCAAATATCAGAAAATGGTATGGAAGNTTATAGACATAATTTTAAGTGATTAAATGATGTACTTATCACAAATAAACTTTTACAACACAAAACATCACAATTATATATAAATTCCAAGAGTTATAATATACGTTACATAACACACCTAAGTTTGGTATTTTCTCAACCTTAATACATTAATTCAACGCCGCAATCCAAGCCACAACACTCAAAAACTATACAGAGATCTAAAAGCATAATTCTAAAGTAAAGCAAATGCAAAATTCAAATCAAATTACACACATAGACAGACAGGTAGCAATATAAATCTACTATTCTTCAGATTCAGTACTAGATTCTCCTCTGAGATCGCCCATTGATTGCACATGAACGAAGCGGTATGGAAATTCTTCAGTAGATTCCTCTTCTATCAATTTCATCCTCCTCATCAATCGTATCAAACTATCTTCTAAATGTCCAAAGTGCTCAAAATGTTCGTTCATCATCCGGTCTAGATGATCGAAGAAATCAGAGATATTATTAATTGCATTCATGACATTTTGTACCTCCTTCTCCAATTTCTTGATTCTGTGCAGGATCACCAGAGTCTTGTCCGGAACTAAAAGTTGAATCAGCAGTGAATTCTGAGATGATTGATCCACCATAATAGTCATGTCATTTTCATCTTCAAAAGCTGGCAATCTCTCAGTTGGGTCCAAAGGCTTCCAAGATAGATGTGCCTTTTGCCAATTTTCGTAGGATACTTGGAATTGAGTGCAAAGTGTAAAAATTATGGAAGGGTTGTCCAAGCCCATAAGTTGATCCATGAATGATCAGGCCCAAAACCGACTTCACAATTATTGATCCAATATCGACAAGGGGAATGANTTCTACAGACGATATATTAAGGACTTTTCTAAGATTGCTAAGCCTTTATGCCATTTATTGGAGAAAGATGCAGTTTTCAATTTTGATGAGGAGTGACTAAAAGCTTTTAAATTATTAAAAGAAAAATTAATCAATGCACCAACTATAGTTTCACCAAATTGGGGAAAACCTTTTGAACTTATGCGTGATGCAAGTGATTATGCTATTGGAGCTGTTTAAGACAAAGATATGATAAAATTTTCAAAGTTATTTACTATGCTAGTAAAACTCTTAATAAAACTCAAATTAATTATACAACAACTTAGAGTTATTAGCAATAATATATGCCTTTGATAAATTTAGATCATATTTGATTGGAACTCATTATATAGTGTATACTGATCATTCTGCTATCAAGTACTTAATGAAAAAGTAGGATACTAAACTGAGACTTATAAGATGGATCCTTCTTTTACAAGAATTTGATTTTGAAATAGTAGATCGGAGGGGAACTGCAAATAAAATTGCAGATCATTTGTCTAGGCTTGAATTAGAAAAACCACTTTTTTTGAAAAAGAAATTAATGAACATTTTCTAGATGAAAAATTGTTCATTGTAAATGAGTGGCGTGTTCTGTGGTATGCCGACATTGTGAACTATATTGTTAGTGATTATAAACCCTATGGAATGACATACCAACAATATTGAAGCTAAGACTTATTTTTGGGATGACCCATATTTATATAAATAAGGAAATGATCTGATCGTTCGAAGATGTGTACCATTAGAAAAACTTATGAAATTATAAAAAAATGTCATAATTCTGATTTTACGGGACTTTTGGGTGTTGAAAAAACAACATACAAAATTCTACAATCTGGATTTTATTGGCCTAAAATTTTTAGAGATGTTAATGCTTATATCAAAACTTGTGATAGAAGTCAAAGAGTAGGTAATATTTCTAGAAGAAATGAGATGCCCCTCAATTATATGCTAGAAGTTGAAATATTTGGTTTTTGGGGATTAGATTTCATGGGACCATTTATACCATCTTTTGAAAAATTATATATTCTGTTAGCAGTGAACTATGTATCCAAATGGATAAAAGCTGTTGCTTTACCTCGATTTGATGATCAAAGTGTTGTAAATTTTTTTAAAACTGAATATTTTGTAGATTTGGGATGCCGAGAGTTATCATAACTGATGGGGGAAGTCATTTTAGAAATTCCATATTTTGTAGATTTGGGATGCCGAGAGTTATCATTACTGATGGGGGAAGTCATTTCAGAAATGTTAATATGGAGAAGTTATTAAAGAAATTTCATATAAATCATAAGATTGCTACTGCTTATCATCCTCAGACAAGTGGTTTGACTGAATTATCCAATCAGGAATTAAAAGAATTATGGAAAAATCTGTGAATCCAACAAAAAAAGATTGGTCATTCAAACTTGACTACGCTTTGTGAGCTTATAGGACTGCATATAGAACTCCTTTAGGAATGTCCCCGTATAGGCTAATATTTGGGAAAGCTTGTCACTTACTAGTTGAACTTAAGCATAAAGCATAATGGGCTATTAAAGAGTTCAATTTTAATTTAAAGGATGCTGATGAGAAAAGATTTTTACAATTAAATGAGCTTGAAGAGATAAGGAATGAATCTTATGAGAGTGCTAAGATTTATAAAGAAAAGATGAAAATGTGGCATGATAAAAAGATTCTTACTAAAAATTTTCAGCAAGGGCAACAAGTTTTGCTATATAATGCAAGGTTAAGATTATTTCTAGGCAAACTTAAGTCCAGGTGGATGGGCCAATTTGTTGTGATAAAAGTTTTTATTTATAGATCTGTGGATATTAAATATCCTAATTCTGAGAAAAATTTTAAAGTGAATGGACATAGACTGAAACCTTGTTATATAGGGGATCAACATAAATATAATGATGGAATGATGTTGGGTGAACCGAATGAGCACTGGTTACGTTGGGCTGACGACATAAAATCAAGCACTTTGTGGGAGGCAACCCATAGTTATCAGTGTGTTTTTGCTTTGATTGTTGTTTTGAGTCTGATTAAGAAATTTGGGTAGTATTATTGAATTTATTACGTGCTAGTAATGATTTTTAGACTTTATTTAGTAACCTAGTCATGTTAGAATGAGAATTTAAATGTTAAGTTGACTCTTGCAAAAATGTGCACTAGCGCTTCGCGACAGTTTAATCACATGTTCAAATTTCAATTTGTAGAAGGTATAACTCAAATTTAGTTAGAATAAATGTGTCTTGGCAGTTTCTGGTCATGCCTAGAAGTTATGAGGGGGAATTAGGCTATAAATGAAGGGGTTTGTGAAGGAATATCACCCCGGATTATTTTTAGCCCTAAAAGTCTAAAAAAGAGAGAGATTTAGAGAAAATGTCTTCATGGGAGATGGATTTCAAGAAGAAGGAAGAAGCCATGAAGAAGAAGTTCATTAGTCAAAGTGCGCAGGAGATGTATAACGATTTCTTAGCCGTTAGTATTGAAGGAATATTGGAGAAGATCAACAAGATGGAGAATACTATATCTGTATTAGAAACTAAGGTGCATGAATTGCATGCTCATCTAAAACATACTGGGTGGCAACTTAAGATGCAATTCAACCATACCAATTATAAAGAGGAAGTGGATAAGGTGATGTTCCTTATGCAAAAGTGGATTGAAGATGAAAGTATTAGAGCTCGTCACCACCGTCCATTTTATCAACTCTATATTCCTGGAGAGACTACTGAAAGCAAAGAATTCGTTCCTTCTAATGAAGAGTGGCATTAAGTTAAGTGTTAGGAATTGTGTGTTCGAAGTCATGTTTTGATGTGTGTCAGTGTTTATGCCTTATGATTAGTTTCTTTTGTCACTTATGTGTTTAATTGTAAAATTTGTATTAAGGGATTTGTACTTAGGAAAATTTTCTCATCCAAGACTATTTGGAGAGAGAACCAAGTGTTAAATGTGTTTGTACTTGTTTATGAATTAATATAAGTTTGTTTTTGTGAAAATTTTGTTATTTTTAGCATCAAATTGAATTAATTTTTATGGAGAGTTTTGAGAGAGAAGGGAGTTATAGGAAGTAAAAATAGTTATTTAAGTGGTATGAGACCATTTAGGAGTGGTTTACTTAGGCTAATCGTGCATTTTACTTAGAATTGAAAATTTCAAAAAATTGTGCACTGGTGCCTAAGAGCCACATCTCGCGCTTAAGCACGAGCCAACCTGAGAGGCAGTCACCTAAGCGCCACTTTAAGCGCCGATTCACGAAAATCGATTCACGAACAGTTAAAAGTGAATTTTAAGTTCGAAAATAACATTTTTAACACCTATCATTATCCCCAACTCAAAGTCACGATTTTGAAGGCTAGGGCTAGTGGAAGTTGAAGATTTCTTGGTGGAATCGAGTGAGATTTGCTAGATCCAAGTTCCTAGAGGTAAGAGCTTTACTTTTATGCAAAAATTTTGGATTTTCGAGTGAGATTTGCTAGATCAAAGTTCCTTAAGGTAAGAGCTTTACTTCTATGCAAAAATTTTAGATTTTCACTATATTTTAAGCACATTTGGAAGATTTCAAAAATTTACTATTCATGGTGAAAAGTGAAGAAAAAACTATGGAAATTTCTTGGGAACTTTAGTTAGTGCTTTTGGTAGTTTAGTTTAGTGATTTAAACTTGATTTTTAAAGTTATTTTTAGAATTTATCAAATTTATAAAATGAAACAAAGAATGAAAAGGAGTAGAGGAAAGAGCCCATTTGATTCGAGCAAAGTTGTCAGTTCTAAAGCTCAAGATCAATATAGTGACACTCTACAGTCATGAAAATTGATTAAGGAGAGATGTTTCAAGAGTCCGGGTGGAGAGGTAGAAGACCTGATAGTCCGCCGACAGTGGGAACAGTTCTGTTGTTTTTCTGCCATCGCTGTGATTTCTATTGTGAGGGAGTTTTATGCAAATCTCCCAGAGGTGGAAGACGATCGAGTTATGGTTAGAGGCAAGTTGGTACTTTTTACTCCAGAGGCAATCAACTTGTTTTACCATTTACCACCAAAGAATTTATGTTTTTATACAAATTATAGTCCTAGTGAAGCAGAGTTAGGTAAGATTATTTCATATTTGACTATTGAGAGAGACTTTGGAAGATAACCAATGAGAGGAGAGTAAATTTCCCAACTTCAAAGTTATGTGCACCTTCGAAGGCCTGACACTATCTCATTTCTGCTCATCTGCTTCCGACCAATCATCTCAGTGAAGTGACTAGAGAGAGAACAATGTTGAATTATTGTATTCAGGAGGGAAAGCCCATCAACATAGGGGCTTTGATTTATCACACTATATCAGTTCAGCTGTTGTTGCTACTACCACAGGTATGTGATTTGCTTCCTTGATATTTTCATTATGTGAGCAGGCTGGAGTGAAGTATGATAGTTGGAAGGAAGTTCTATTACCTCTAAAGCCCATTACAAAGGTGAATGTGAAGAATTATTCGGAGCATTCAATTTTTGGCTGAAGAAGAGGATTTTCCAGAAGTTATGGATTAGAGACGTCTACTGCATCTACCTTTGCTGCATCTTCATCACGACCATCTACTTCTTATGCTTCTAGATCTAGAGGTGATACTAAGACTCATGATGAGTTATTGCAAAAGATGATGGACAATATCAATTTTACTAGTGATAAGGTATAAAATTTAGAGCATTTTGCAGATCATACTAATAGTTATAATAGAAGGAAGAGTGAATATGAAGACAAATTCCACTCATCTTTGGAAAGCCTGATTAGAAGTGAACCACGAGTGCAATTTACTCCATATCCTCAATATTTTGATTATGAGCTTGCAGAAAAATGGAACAACGGTGATTCTGAGGATGAAGAGTAGACCTGAGAGATTCATTTTATGGTTGTAATATGATGTGAACTATGTGGTATGAGCTTGCTATATTTGCATCTGTGTGTTGTTTTGGGACTATGTTTTATTTTGTGTTTTGAATTTTTATGTTCTGTTGTTGTTGTGATTATTGTGTTAGATAGTATTTCATTTTTAAATTTTAGGGTAGTAGCTATTCTTTTGTGTTTAGAACTGTGATTAGTTAGTTTAGAACTTAACTTAATTTCATATATGTTATATAAAGTAGAAAATCTTGCTAGCTTAGATATTAAACTTGATTCAGAACTTGTTGCATTGTATTTTTCTTTTATCATATTAGTGTGTTGTTTATACCCATTGTTTAGAAGTCTATTGAATCTCTACATTTTAAACTAAAATAAAATGCAGAAAAATTGATTTAAAAAATTAATTTTACTCCGATCTTTAGTTTTATACTTGTATAATTAGGATGTAAAAATTCATTTTAGCATGTTATTACAATTTTCATTTCCTGCCTATATAGTTATCTAATGCTAAACTGTTTAATCTATTAAAAATTTATGTTGGGGGGGGACGAAAAACATTTTCAAAACTGAAATTTATTTGTTCTCAAATGTACTACAAGTGAATTTGATTTTAAAAGAAAAATGATCATGTATATGAAGTTATATTAGGGAAGTAAAATTTGATTTTAGAAATGAGTAAGGTATGTATTTGAAGTTATATTAGGGAAGTAAAATTTGATTTTAGAAATGAGTAAGAAAATTTATTTAAAATTTTAAAAAATTTATTATATCTATAAGTAAAAGTGTTATATCAAAACTTTACTTTAAGAAAGGAGAAGTGGAATTCAAAATCATTAAAGACCTATTTAGATATAGTAATCCTTGCTAGAAAAAGAAAAGGAAAAAGAAAAGAAAAAGAAAAGAAAAGAAATATAAGGGAGAATAAGTTTAAGGATTAGTGCCTAATCAAAAATTGGTTCTACATTTGATCTTTTTAAAGTATAAGACTTGATAAAATCTTAAGCTTATAAATATAATATAATCAGTAAAATTATTTTTAATAAAAATATTTAAGTAAAGAAAATAAAAGAACTAATATCTAAATTTAGAGAACTTACAATATTTCTGAATTAGATAAAAACTCAAATTTTCATAGTTCTTAACATTAACAATTTTCAAACTTTAAGTTGGTCTCATTTTACAAATTATTTTTTCTAAATTGGACTACTATATTTCTAAATCTAAATTTTAGTAACTCTTAAAGAAAATCAGATACATATCATACAAATTTAGTTTTTAAAGATTGAAGTATCACTTGAGAACAAGTAACATTTTAATTTTGGGGGATTTTGATACATCTAAAATATATAGTGTTTTTAGACACATTTTTATACTTATTTTTGAGATATTGCATTTTAATGGAAGATATTTTTATGTTTTTTATGCAGATACAAGTAAAAATGGAAAAAGAAATGCTAAAGGAGTGAAAAATGATCAAATTTGGAGCAAAAAGGTGAAAAATTGTGCAAAAGAGTTTTAGTGCCTAAGTGCCAGATCCGGCGCTTATGCGCTAGTTAAACAGAGAAGGCCTTGCCAAAGCGTCGAGACCCCGCACTTAAGCGCTAGTGGCAGTTACTAGATTAGTAAAATCAATTTTCACAAATTTTGAAGAGGTTTTTGAGGCACCCATTAACTTAATAGTTGGTTGTAACCACCATGGATGAAAATTAGCATGAAAGGATGCATCTCTTGGGCAAATACATCGAATCAAGACATATTTTGAAGAAATCCCAAGGCACCTCTTTGATAGTGACTTTATATATGCTTAAAAATACAAGAATTTGATGCTGTTGCTAGAAGATTTAAATCCTCGACAACAGTGCCAAAAACTTGATAACGGTTATAAATTTGATAAAGATGTGTCTAAAATATTCAATAATTGTAAAGTAACACTTATCAATGCAAGTATACATATCGCTCAAGTAGTACAGGGCTCTAATGGAGTCCTGAATATCAATCCCACAGAGAGTAATAATAGAGGCTCCGAACTAAGATTTAGAAAATCAATACTTAATCACAACAACATAGTTCAAATTGCATATTTGTCACTAATATGCAATTAAAATAAAAATGAAAATCAATACTTAATCACAACAACTTTAATTCGCATAATTTGTCATTAATAGGCAATTGAAATAAAAATTAATTTTAATAAACTCTTAATTAACTAATTCTATTAATAAAGTTTCTAATGTGAAGTTCAATTTATAAGAAAGCATCCTTCTCCTTGTAAAGAAATTTAAGTGAATGGATAAATTGAATCATTTCAAATTATATTGTGCTAAAGGAGCATACCTATTCTTTACCCTTTGGACCAAGCATAAAGAACATTGACTAATCCTATGCTTGGTTACTAAATCTGCGGCTAGGCTGGGAAAATACCGGCTTTCACTTTGGAGTTCCCATGTTTCTCTCGCCTGAGGGCTAACATCTACACTTTAGTACCCAAACGATAGGACCAAATTGAGGATTTTAGTCCGTCACTCTAAAATCTCCAATTCTACGCCCGATAATTTTATTTCCCTATTTATTTGCACCCAGCTTTCAAGGACTTTGTCCTCCCTAAATCTTGGATGTAATCTTCACTTTAGTTGTAAAACTCAACATATTTTAACAAATCAATTGGCCAGATTGAAAGTAAATTAAGATTGAAGTCAAAAGATCATCACAACTTCTTTAACATTCTCATGGCACAACCAATTCAAATCACCATTTCACAAAATCTCAAAACAAGAAGAAAGACAGACAAAACTAATTAGAACTCATGGAGAAGATACAACAAAACTTGAAATTTATATATAAAAGCAAAGTCATACAAACTTTAATAAGGAAATACCACTTATCTCTAATTCCTCCCTAAGCTAACTCCTCTAAGTTCCTCTGAATCTCTTCCTTTCTTTACAACACACAGAGTTCTCCTTCGAAGCGGCAAGGAGGAAGAAATCTCTCACTTTCCTTCCACTCTTACAATCTCTCAAAGAATTACTGACAATACTAACCCTAAATTACACTCTCTACACTCTAATGGACACACGTGGAAACCCCCCTCTTGGCCTCCAAATTGTTTCTTTTAAAGTTGTAGAAGAGTTTTCAAGAGTTGCCCAGCGTCCCTTAAAAAATCATCCACATTCAATGCATTTGTTGAGAGAACCGACGTACTCGCCGTCGGCGGCCTTCTAGAATATTTATTTATGGACTCTCGGGAAAAGCTCGTCATCGGCACCTTCGAGCTTGCCGTCGGCCCCCAAGATCAAATCTTCATATTTTGGTCCTTTTTGCTACAAATTCGCTCCTTTTTTGCTTCTTTTCTCTCCAATGACCATAATTCAACATACCTGTAACAAAACATCAAAAATACTTTTCTTTAAAGTGCAATATCATCAAAATCAGTGTAAAATAAGTATGAAAATCTCAACTTATTTTTCTTTAGTCAAAATCCAGCAAACTTAACTATTACTCGTCCTCAAGTAATTTTAGTACTACATAAAAGTTATGATCTACTGTGGTAAAATTTTAATTTATAAATATTATAAGTTTTATTTATGTAAATACCATAGTGAGATTTTAAGAAAAATTTGAAGTAATTAAATTAACTCTATAGGTACAAGACTATCTAGTCATCAAGTTTAAGAGTTCTAGTTTTCTATTCATTTCAAGAATGAATATATATTTTTTATCTAGTCTTCAAGTTTAAGAGTTCTAGTCTTCTATTCATTTCAAGAATGATTATATGTTTAATACCAAGTTAAGTGGAATATTTAAAATGATAGGAACTTCATGGGAACACTACTAGTAAAAGATCTAATCCATAAATATAAGTTCAAGGATAGGAATTTCATGGGAACACTACTAGTAAAAGATCTAATCCATAAATATAAGTTCAAGATAGGAACTTCATGAGAACATTACTAGTAAAAGATGTTATTCCATAAATATAAGTTCAGGGGAACTTCATGAGAACACTACTAGTAAAAGATGCTAATCCATAAATATAAGTTCAGAAATGTGTTTAAGTATTCCTTTTAGGTAGGTCCAAGTGAAGCCAATTTTTGATTAGGCATCTCCTCAAGCTTCTCCTCACTTATATAGGTCCAAGTGAAGCCAATTTTTGATTAGGCATCTCCTCAAGCTTCTCCTCACTTATATATATATTTCCATTTGGATTGCTTTTACTCCTATATATTTTTATTTTCTTTTCAGGGATTGTTGTCAATCCTTTTTTTTCCGTTTTCAAGTGAAGATTACTGTATCTGGATTGCCTTTAATAATTTTGAACTTCAATTTTCTTTCCCTAAATTTGAAACTCAAAGCATTCCTTTACCTTATAAGTATTTCATAGCTTTTACATCATTGAGCCCCAATCTTTTCTTCTCAAATAAATTTCTAAGATTCTTAGTATTTCAAAATATAGTTTTCTTTACTTTATATAGTTTACTATAGCCTTATTCTCTTGTACTAAATATCTTAATCTAAAAAATTAATTTTCCTTACAAAAAATATTTATTTAAATCTACTGTAATATTTAAATATCTATAAAATATAGTTATCTGAATTAAATTCACTACAAAAAATCATATTAATAATTTTTGAAAATATTTAAATTGAGAACATATAATAGTTAATCCTTTTCTTACCTCCCCCAAACTTAAATTATTCAATATAGAATGATACAGGTGGAAAGAAAAATTCTAAATATAAATCATACCTCAGTACTTTAGGCATTTTCATCATTCTGATTTATTTTTGTAGTTCCTTCTTAAAATTTTTACTTTAACTGGTCTTTAATATTATGAGCTTTCGATACATATAAATCATTAGAGAATTTGCTGGGTAATTAAATTTTGAAATAAGTACAAAACTAAACATTATACAAACACAATATTTCATTAACACATCACAATACTAAATAAAAACAATTACAAATACCTCACAATGCAAAAAAAAAATCACATCACATTACAATTTTATAAATTACTAATCAAAGTCTATTATAACTACACATGTAAATTTCAAACTACAACACTGAACATTTATAGCAATAATTAAAAATTATCTAACTGCAAACATAAAATAAAATATAGAATAAAATGAAAGTACAATCATACATACATCTATATCTATCACAAAATCACAAAATAAAAGTACATCAATCACTATCATATATCAAAATCTCATACTATATCCTTGTCTCCCTGGTCAGTAGGTGGATTGGGCTGATACTGAGTATAACGGGGGCATTCAGGAAAAGTAACATCAAGATCACCTCTGTAACGTCGAGCTTGAGCTTCGTAGTAAGCTATCTCAAAGTCAGAATGTCTCTGTAGGTACTCACTATCATAATCATATCTATGTTTTAATCCACCAATTCTTTCATTTATTTTCTCTATACTCTTCTATTGCAAGGTTAACTCATTCATTAAATCATGAAGGGCAGGGGAACTAGAGGAAGGAAGGTCATAACTAGTAGAGGGGATATCTCTACTAGTAGAAGGTTCTTTACTCCTACTCCCAGATCTCCATCCTTCATGGGATTCATACGTCTTTAAATTAGCTTTACTAACGGGTTTCATAGGGTAAACCCATTCTTCATCATCTCCAACTTCAACTCCAGAAAGTTGGCAAAGTGCATAAATGAGGACAAGATGTCCCAGACCTCCACTTGATTCACTCCTTGCTATGGTCAACTTTATTGAATTAAATAGCCTAAGACTCGGGAAAAATCCGCTGTTGGCGGCATCGATGGCGCCGTCGGTGAGATTTTCAAAATTGGGTCAATTTCCAGATTTTTGCAATTTTGATCAATTTCAAGCCTCCACGACATCCGTTCAATCATTATAGACATGGATTTTTGCAATTTCGATCAATTTCAAGCCTCAACGACATCCGTTCAATCATTATAGACATAATAGTGATTAAATGATGTACTAACACAAATAAACATTCACAACACAAAACATCACAATTATATAAAAAATCCAAGGGTTACAATACATGTTACACAACACACATAAGTTTGATATTTTCTCAACCTTAATACATCAATTAAGCATCGCAATCTAAGCCACCACACTTTAAGCACTGAAAACAAACATTTTATGCTCAATCTCAACTATAATAAGATCTAAAAGCAAAATTTGAAAGTAAAGCAAACACATAAGTTCAAATCAAATCACACACATAGACATATAGGTAGTAAAGTACGTCTACTACTCCTCCGATTCAGTGCTTGTTTCTCCTCTGATATCGCCCATCAATTAAACATGAATGAAGAGGTTATAGAAGGGTCGGTATGGGAATTCTTTAGTAGATTCCTCTCCTATCAATCCCATCTTTCTCATCAATCGTATCAAACTTCCTTTGATATGTCCAAAGTGATCAAAATGCTCTTTCATATTCCAGTCTAGATGATCAAAAATTTCAGATATATTATTAATTGTATTCATAACATTTTGTACCTCTTTCTCCAATTTTTTTATTTTGCGCAGGATCACTAGTGTCTTGTATGGAATTAGAGGCTGAATAGGTAGTGAATTCTGAGATGATTGATCTACAATAATAGTCATATCATTCTCATCTTCATTAGCTGAGAACTTCTTAATTCGGTCTAAGGGCTTCCAAGGTAGAAGTACATTTTCCAATTCTCATAAGATACTTGGAACTGACTGCAGAGTAAGAAAATTGTTGAAGGATGTCCAAGCCTAGAAGTTGAACCATGAATGATCAGACCCAAAACAAACTTTACAATTATCGATCCAATATCAATAGACAGTCCCATTTGAATACAATAATTTAGAATAGCACTTTCGTTAGTAACTTTACTGATCCTCATTGTCGGTAGTACTTTTGTAGAAATGAAGAAGTGCTAGTGTTTAGAAACTAACATACCCGTTTTCTCTCATTTTTGAGTCTTCGCTATCGTACGTCGAAAATTGGTGGATCTCATTCACCAGATTTCTTATCGGGATGAAGTTAGAATAATGGCATGAAGGAAAATTCTCGATCATATATAACTCATTAATCCATGCAGGAGTAAAAGTTATCCATCTGCCTCGCACATAGACGACTCCCTGGTTGATTCCATGCAAATTAGCATAAAACTCCTTCACCACAGAAACAACTACGGTGGCAGTAGTGTAGCACAACACTTCCCATCATCGTCGCCCAATCATCTCTTCAATTATTGTTAAGGGATTGTTCAATCCTTGATTCACGAATCCTCTTTCTTTGATTAATCTCCTCTTTGTCAGTACTTTGTTAAAGATTCATTGCGCCTCAGAACTAACAAACTTTCTTGGGTTGAACACTCGAAATCTAGGGTTTTCAATGGAATTGGATGCCATAAGGATAAATTTGTTAGAGTTTCAATTTGTTTTTGGGTAATATGAATTTAAGAACTGAGTTTGGAAGTTTATAGGGAGTAAATCTCGCCTAAAATCACCAAAAATTGACATTTCAAACTTCAGAAATCGCCATCTCACCGTTCCCGCCATCGGCAGCGTCGATGACGTCGTCGCCAAGCCTTGAGAATTAATTGTTTGGACTCTCGGGAAAAACCCATCGTTGGCGCCTAAGGAAAAAATTTGACAGTTTCGCTCTTGTCCGAATGTAGTCAAATTTTCTCTATGAATCCAATTTTAATGATGATTTAAGGGTAAAAACGAGTAGTAGAGTTCAATACTACCACAAACTACCGATAATTTCAAACAAAAATACTATAATTGTAATAAAAATAACGATAACTATGGGTTGCCTCCCATATGGTGCTTGGTTTAACGACGTCAGCCTGACCTATTCAGATATTATTCAGGTTAACTGACCATTAAAATCTATTTAAAGTTTGGTCTTTTACCCTCAAAATACGGCTTTAATCTGTGTCCATTTACTTTAAATCTATTCTCAGTTTTTTGATCTTCAATTTCAACAGCTCCATAAGTATAAACTCGTGTCATAATAAAGGGTCCTAACCAAAGAGACTTCAATTTCTCAGGGAATAACTTCAGCCTTGTATTGTAAAGTAAAACTTCTTGTCCTAATTCAAAGTTCTTCTGGTTAATATTCTGATCATGCCATAAATTTAGTTTCTCCTTATAAATTATGTCATTATCATAAGATTCATTTCTTAATTCTTCCAATTCATTCATTTGTAACAATCTCTTCTCACCGGTATCTTTCAAATTATAATTAAATTCTTTAATCACCTAATATATTTTATGCTCTAATTCTATTGGTAAGTGACAAGTCTTTCAAAAAATCAGCCTATAAGGAGTCATTTCAATAGGATTTTTATAAGCAGTCCTGTAAGCCCACAATGCAGTATCCAGTCTAGTAGACCAATCTACTCTACTAGGGTTTACAGTCTTCTTCAGTATTTGTTTAATCTCTATATTAGAAACTTTAGCTAACCCACTGGATAGGAAGTAGAGATTCTATGAATAACATTAAACTTTTCTGCCAATCTTTGAATGTATTTATTCCTGAAATGGGATCCTCCGTCAGTGATAATCACTCTTGGCATTCTGTATCTAGTGAAAATGTTTTTCATTAAAAATCTTGAAACACTTTTAGCGTCACAACGAGGTAAAGCTTGTGCTTCAATCCACTTTGAAACGTAGTCTACAACAACTAATATGTATAAGTTCCCAAATGAAGGAATAAATGGTCCCATAAGATCTAATCCCTAAACATCAAAGATCTCAACTTCTAACATGAAATTCAGAGGCATTTCATTTCAGTCTACTGCAATTAATATATATAAGTTCCCAAATGAAGGAATAATTGGTCCCATAAAATCTAGACTGCAATTAATATGTATAAGTTCCCAAATGAAGGAATAAATGGTCCCATGAAATCTAATTTTAGAAACGTAGTCTACTGCAATTAATATATATGTAAGTTTCCAAATGAAGGAATAAATGGTCCCATAAAATCTAATCCCTAAACATTAAAGATCTCAACTTCTAACATGAAATTCAGAGGCATTTCATTTCTTCTAGATATATTGCTTACTCGTTGACATAAATCACAAGTTTTTATGTATCTATAAACATCTTTAAAGAGAGTAGGCCAATAGAATCCAGCTTGTAAAATTTTATAAGTAGTTTTATCAGTTCCAAAATGTCCTCCAAATTCAGAATCATGACATTTTTGAATAATTTGTTCAGTTTCTTCATAAGTTACACATCTTCTCATAATAAGATCTTTACATTGTTAATATAAATAAGGCTCATCCCAAATATGCTTTCACATCATGAATTAATTTTCTTTGTTGTTGCAATGTCAGCATAGGTGGCAAAATATCACTTACAATATAATTAGTAATATCAACATACCATGGTATTTTCCACTCATTAATATTATAGAGTTGTTCATGAGGGAAACTGTCCGTAATTTCATTATCAGGTGTCATAATTCTTGATTTTCTAATCTTGACAAATGATCAGCAATTTGATTATCAGTTCTCTTTCTATTATTATAAATTTGTTCATTCGAGAAATTGTCTGTAATTTCATTGTCAGTGTCAGATAATCCTGATTTTCTAATCTTGACAAATGATCAACAATTTGATTATCAGTTCCCTTTCTATCAATAACAATATTCTAATCTCAACAAATGATCAACAATTTGATTATCAGTTCCCTTTCTATCAATAACCACAAATTCAAATTCTTGCATAAAAAATATCCATCTAATTAACCTTGGTTTGACATCCTTCTTTTGCATCAGATATTTAATAGCAGAGTGATCAGTTTGCACAACACATTTAGTCCCAATTAAATAATATCTAAATTTGTCAAAAGCATACATAATAGCCAGTAACTCTTTTTCAGTAACAGTGTAGTTAATTTGAGCATCGTTAAGAGTTTTACTAGCATAGTATATAACTTTAAAAATCTTATCGTACATTTGTTCAAGAAAAACTCCAATAGCATAATCACTAGCATCACACATCAGTTCAAATGGTTTCTCATAGTAGGTGAAACTATTATAGGGATTGTGATTAGCTTTTCTTTTAATAACTTAAAGGCATTTAAACAGTCTTCAGTAAACTCAAATTTCTTGTACTTTTCTAAAAGTTGGCATAGATGTTTGGTAATTTTTGAAAAGTATTTAATATAACGCCTGTGAAAACCAACATGTCCAAGAAAACTTCTAACACCTCTTACATTAGTAAGAGGTGTTAATTTAGATATAACTTTAATTTTGCAGGGTCTACTTCATACCATTTTCCGAAATTTTATACCCTAACACAATTCCTCCTACAACCATAAATTGACATTTCTCCCAATTTAGAACAAAATTAGTTCTTTTGCATAATACCAAAACTTTTTAAAGATAATTTAAGCATGCGTCAAATGATGTTCCAAATATAGAAAAATCATCCATAAACACTTCTATTCCATCATCAATATACTTACTAAATATAAATATCATACATCTCCTAAATGTTGCAGGTGCATCACATAATCTGAAAGAGATTCTTCGAAAAGAAAAAGTTCCAAAAGGAGTAGTAAATGTTGTACTTTCTTGATCCTCGAGAGCAATATAAATTTTGATGGTAACCAGTATATCCATTAAAAAATAAAAATATTTGTGCCCAGCAAGTCTATCCACTATTTGGTCTAAAAATGGTAAAGAGAAGTGATCTTTTCTAGGTGGCAGAGTTTAATTTTCTATAATCAATACAAATACGCCACCCAGTAACTTGTCTGATAGGTATTAATTCATTGTTCTCTTGTGCTACAGCAGTTACCCCTCCTTTCTCAGGAACACAATGATTTTGGACTTACCCAAGCACTGTCCAAAATAGGATATATAATTCTACTGTCCAACCATTTCAAAATTTCCTTCTTGACTACTTCTTTCATCATTGGGTTTAATCTCCTTTGTGGATCAACTCTTGGTTTATATTATTTATCAAGAATAATTTTGTGCATACAGATTGAAGGACTGATTCCTTTAATATCAGCTAAGGTCCAACCAAAAGCTTTCTTTTATTTTTTCAATGTATCCAAAAGTCTTTGCTCTTGCAAATCATTTAACTCTAAAGATATAATAACAGGTAATGTAAATGAGTTTCCCAGAAACACATACTTCAAGTGGTTATGCAATGTTTTCAACTCAAGTTCAGATGGTTTTATAATTGACAAAACTAGATACTTATCAGCATTTCTGTAATATCCAACATCTTAAATCTTTTCTGAACATAATCTAATTCTTCATTTTTATTTCGTCCAAAATAACTTCAGTAATATCCAACATCTCAAATCATTCCTGAACATAATCTAATTCTTCATTTTCTAATTCATCAAGAATAATTTCATCTTCTTCTTTTTTCTCTTCAAAATATTCTTTAAAATGCTCGTTCAATAGATGTTCACTAATTTCCATCCAAAAAGATTCATTATCTCTTTCAACAGCAAGGTATTTCATATATTTTGCAATGTTAAAAGTCACTTCTTGATCGTTAAATCTCATAATAATTCTCCTTTTTGAACATCTATCATAGCTTTTCCAGTAGCTAAAAATGGTCTCCCTAAAACGATTCTTCTTTTTGAACATCTATCATAGCTTTTCCAGTAGCTAAAAATGGTCTCCCTAAAATGATAAGTATTTCTTTATCTTCCTCCATATCCCTTTTGAACATCTATCATAGCTTTTCCAGTAGCTAAAAAAGGTCTCCCTAAAATTATAGATATTTCTTTATCTTCCTCCATATCTAAAATAATAAAATCCACAGGAAAGATAAATTTATAAACTTTTACTAGCACATCTTCTATTATCCTTAGGATAAGTAACTGAACGATCCACTAATTGAAGAGTTACAGAAGTAGGTGAGACTTCTTCTAATCCTAATCGTTTGA
Organism: Phalaenopsis hybrid cultivar; assembly: GCA_002079205.1. Lineage (NCBI taxonomy): Eukaryota > Viridiplantae > Streptophyta > Magnoliopsida > Asparagales > Orchidaceae > Phalaenopsis > Phalaenopsis hybrid cultivar. Next base: position 9,483 of record JXCR01118133.1, on the reverse strand, counting down.
AAATTGATAGAGGCATAAGATTAATGCTGGTTCCCAAATCACATAAAGCTGTTCCAAAAAATATTTCACCGATAGCACACGGTATAGTGAAACTATCTGGATTTTTTAATTTTTTAGGAAGCTTTTTCTGAATAAATGCACTACACTCTTCGTTAAGTGCACAGTCTCATTATCAGTGAACTTCCTTTTATTGTTCAAAATATCTTTCATAAACTTCACATAATTGGGCATTTGCTCTAAAGATTCTAAGAAGGGAATATTTACCGTTAATTTCTTAAGAATTTCTATAAAATTGGAAAATTATTTATTCTTTTTGTGTTGCTTCAATCTTTGAGGAAACGGTGGTGGAGGTTTCTTCACAGTAATTTTCATTATTGTAAGTGGATATTCTAAATCTTGGTATTCATGATCCTTTCATTTTTTGTATCCACTTTCTCTTTTTTAGTTTTTGTTTCTTTTTGCACTCTTGTTTTCAATTCTTTTTCACTTCCTAATTGTATCGCTTTTATCTATTCTTTTCCTTGATCTTTAGGATTTGGTTCCACAGTACTAGGAAAAGTTCCCAATGTTTGGTTACTAAGCACAGTAGGGATATGTCCCAATTGATTTTCAATATTCTTGATAGCAGTTCCTTGATTTTGTAACTGGTTTCCTTGAATTTGTAATTGATTTCCTTGATTCTACAATTGTTGACCCATGCTTAGTATCAGCTCTTCCGTGGACAACTTCTTTTCCTTAAATTGAGTGTTACTGTTAAATCTTGGAGGATACGAAGGTCTATAATTAACATTTCCTTGGTTGAATGAATTTCACAATGGGTTTACTAGTTGTTTGCCCATTGTTGATTTGTAGAAGAATTGTTGTTCCAATTAAAGTTAGGATGAATCTTCCAACATGGGTTATAATAGTACGAATAAGGATTGTTGGGTCTATTGTTAATATTATTTAAAGTCTCATAAGAGGGTTGAACATCCACAAATTTCCCAGATGAATTCTCTTTCATCATCGTAGGTGTTGGAGTAATTCATTCCATAATGATTTAATTTCTTTGATATTGCAGCAATCTGCGAAGCTAATATAGATATTGCATCAGAATCGTGGATACTAGCTACTCTTTTAGGATTTACCCTTTCAGAGGGCCATTGAAAATTGTTGGTAGCCATCTCTTCTGCTAACAAATAAGCCTCATCAAAAGGTTTTGACATTAAAGAACCACCAGACGCAGCATCTATAATCGATCTAAGAGATCCCACTAATCAATTGTAAAAAGTTTGAATTATCAGTCAATCTGCTAACGAATGAGGTGGGCACTTCCTAAGAAGATCTTTAAATCTCTCCCAAGCTTCATATATCCACTCTCCATCAATCTGACAAAATGATGTTATGTCATTTCTAACTTTAGCAGTTTTGGATGAAGGGAAATATTTGGATAGAATTTTCTGTGAAAATTCTCCCCAAGTTCTTATAGATCCAGGTGCTAACGAATTTAACCACATCTTAGCCTTATCCCTAAGTGAAAAAGGAAAAATTCTAAGTCTAACAACATCATTCGAAACTCTATCATATTTAAAGGTAGCACAAAGTTCTAAAAAACTAGCGAGGTGTAAATTAGTATCTTCATTTAGTGTACCTCCAAATTGATTATTTGGTACCATTTGGATAATAGTAGGTTTGAGCTCAAATGAATTAGCAGCTACATCAGGATTTTGGATAGATAAGTGAGTTTCATCTGCTGTAGGATTTGCATAATCTCGTAGAGGTCTAGGTTGATGTTAATTTTCTATTTCTTGATTGTTCACATTATTTTCCATTAGATTTCTAGGTTCTTTTCTTAGTTTTCTAATTCTCCTAACAGTGCGTTCTAATTCCAAATCACAGGGTATAAGATTTTAAGGTCCAAATTTATGCATACAATTGAAATCAGTACACATAAAAACATTTAACTAAATATGAAAATAAGTTGCAATTCAAGTAAAAGTTTTCTAATAGTACTAATTTGTCCGTTACTCTAATTATGATTTTTTTAATCTAATTTTTTCTCCATGGAAACAACGCCAAAAACTTGAGAGCAACTTTCTATATGCTTAAAAATACAAGAATTTAATATTGCTGGTAGAAGATTTAAATCTCTGACAACAGCGCCAAAAACTTGTTAACGGTTATAGATTTCATAAAGATGTGTATAAAATATTCAATAATTACAAATTCACACTTATCAACGCAAGTATGCATATCGCTCAAGTAATACAAGGCTCTAATGGAGTTCTGGATATTGATCTTACATGGAGTAATATTAGAGGCTACAAACTAAGATTTAAAAAATCAATACTTAATCACAACACCTTTAATTCGCATAATTTGTTACTAATAGCAATTGAAATAAAAATGTAATTTTAATAAACTCTTAATTAACTAATTATACTAATAAAGTTTCTAATCTAAAGTTGAATATATAAGAAAACATCCTTCTAATTGTCAAGAAATTTAAGTGAATGGATAAACTAAATCAGTTCAAATTGTATTTTACTAAATATGAGCATACCTATTCTTTACTCTTTGGACCAGGCATAAAGAACATTGACTAATCCTATGCTTGGTTACTGAATGTGCAGCTAGGCTGGGAGGATATCGACTCTCACTTTAGAGCTCTCATGTTTCCCTCGCCTGAAGGCTAACATCTACACTTTAACACCTAAACGATAAGACCGAATTGAGGATTTTAATCTACCACTCTAAAATCTCAAATTCTACGCCCAATGATTTTTATTTCTCTATTTATTTGCACCCAACTTTCAAGGACTTTGACTTACTTAAATCTTGGATATAATCTTCACTTTCGTTATAAAACTCAACATATTTTAACAAATCAATTGGCCAGATTGAAAGTAAATTAAGATTGAAGTCAAAAGATCATCACAAATTCTTTAACATTCTCATGACACAACCACTTCAAATCACCTTTTCACAAAATCTCAAGACAACGAGAAAGACAGAGAAAACTACTCATACTCATGGAGAAGATACAACAAAACTTGGAATTTATATATAAAAGCAAAGTCATACAAACTTAAATAAGTAAATACCACTTATCTCTAATTCCTTCCCAAGAAAACTTCTCGAAGTTCCTCTGAATCTCTTCCTTTCTTTATAGCACACAGAATTCTCCTTCGAAGCGGCAAGGAGGAAGTAATCTCTCACTTTCCTTCCACTCTTACAATCTCTTGAAGAATTCCTCACGATAATAACCCTAAATTACACTCTCTACACTCTAATGGACATACATGGACACCTCTCTCTTGGCCTACAAATTGTTTCTTACAAAGTTGTAGAAGAGTTTTCACGAGTTGCCCAAGCATCCCTTCAAAAATTGTCCACATTTAATGCATCTATTGAGAGAACCGACGTGCTTGCCATCGGCGACCTCCATGGTGCCGTCGGTGGCCTTCTAAAATATTTAATTTTGAACTCTCAGGAAAAACCCATCGTCAGCGCCGTCGAGCTTGTCGTCGGCGCCCAAGATCAAATCTTCATATTTTGGTCCTTTTTGCTCCAAATTCCCTCCTTTTTGCGTCTTTTTTCGCCAATGACCATAATTCAACATACCTGCAACAAAACATCAAAAATACTTTGCTTTAAAGTGAAATATCATCAAAATTAGTGTAAATAGGTATGAGAATCTCAACATATTTTCATTTGGTCACTCTTAGAAAACTATAAAAGAAAGAAGAGAGGACTTAGAAAAGAGTCCTGAAAAATATTGGCAAGTTTTGAAAGTTCTTTTCTGAGGAGTTAGTTTGAAGAGATTTTCAGGAACCACTTTTTATTTACTTTATTCTTTTTATTATTTTTTTTTGAGTGATTGTAAAAGATCAAAGATTCAAACGAAGGTTTTGTGGAGGTTGAGATAAGTTTTTATCTTTTATTTTAGACTACTTTTGGTTTTAATTGAGACTTATTGTTGATTTTTGAAGAGATTCAAAGGAACTTCAAGAGTTTGGTGGAGGACTTAAGATAAGTTTTTATCTTTTTTGTTCAAAGGAACTTCAAGAGTTTGGTGGAGGACTTGAGATAAGTTTTTATCTTTTTGTTTTAAACAGATTCAAAGGAAATTCAAGATTGGTGGAGGACTTGAGATAAGTTTTTATCTTTTGTTTTAGACTACTTTTGGTTTTAATTGAAATGGGAGAGGACTTGAGATAAGTTTTTATCTTTTTGTTTTAGACTACTTTTGGTTTTAATTGAGACTTAGGACTTGAGATAAGTTTTTATCTTTTGTTTTAGACTACTTTTGATTTTAATTGAGACTTGTTATTGTTGAGATAAGTTTTTATCTTTTATTTTAGACTACTTTTGGTTTTAATTGAGACTTATTGTTGATTGAGACTTCTTGTTGGTTTGACAATGATTTCTACTTTTAAACTAAAGTGTGGTTTTGTTTTTGAGACTTGTTGTTGGTTTGACAATGATTTCTTCTTTTAAACTAAAGTGTGGTTTTGTTTTCTTCATGAATTTTGAGTATTTTTCTTTATCTTTCTTCTTAAAATGATAAGTGATTAAGTTTTGGAGAGTATTGATCTTTAATATTGGAAGAAGTTGAGATGATTTAAATTCATGCACTTCATTTACTTTTTGATTTGGTTAGTCCAGATGTTAAAATTTGTTGTGACAGCATGTAAGAATGTTGTGATGATTTAAATCCATGCACTTCATTTACTTCTTGATTTGGCCAATCCAAATGCTAAAATTTTTGTGAGAACATGTAAGAATCTCTTCATTTACTTCTTGATTTGGCCAATCCAGATGTTAACATTTGTTGTGAGAACATGTAAGAACTGGATGGTATTGTCTCAGTCAACAATTGGAAAGAATCACATGAGGTTGTATGAATGAGAATGTAATTCATATTATTGAGTGCAAAAAAATAGGGAAATATTCATTGAGGGTGTAGAGTTAGAGGACTTTAAAGTGACATGTTAAAGCCCCCACCTTAGTTTATTGTTTTAGGTTCTGATACGAGAATGTTAGCCCTGAGGTTGAGGGAATCAAGGGAACTTTAGAGTGAGAGCTAGTATCTTACCTGCCTAGTCAGTCTTCAAAATTATTTAAACTTTAAATTAGCCAATGTTCTTTATAGAATCTCTACTAAGGGTAAAGAATACTATTGCTTCTATTTGACACAACACAATTTGTACACTTCCACAACAAAACTTCTATTCCAATTCATGAGAAGATAAAAGATATTTTCATATTAAATACTTTTATTCTACAAAAACTTTAATTATCTTTTTAGTTGTTACTGTTTCGTTAAAATATCAAAAATACCAAAAATATTTAAATTTTAAATTTATACAAAAAATCATTTTTAGTTTAAGTAATTTTCTTTTTAAAAATAGAAAAAAATTTCTAAAAAGTGCATATTGCATAATCTTCTCCGTGGGTTCGATATTCAGGTCTTAATCAAAAAGTTTTATATTACTTGATAACGATACGTATACTTGCGTAGTATCACAATATAAATATATATAAATTAAAAAGTTAAATTCTTATTTTTCTTCAAAATCAAGTTTTTGGTTTTATTGAAAAATAAGGAAACATAAATGAAAAAAATTATCAGAACTATTTGCTATGCTGTGCATTAGCATTAAGTATCTAGGGATCATTTACCAGCAAACAAACTGATAAAGCTCCAATTGAGACAGATCTTTTCTCTGACTGCTAGCAAAATGTTCAAGATTTAAATTTGACTAGTATTCTTTTGGAGGAAGAGATTAAGCTTGATTTAGATTCTATTGATGGCCAAAAGGCTGCTAGGCTAGATGGGTATACTTCAACATTCTATAAAGTCACTTGGTGCAAGACTGATAAGGATATTATACAGGCTGTTCAAAACATCTTTAATGAAGTGGATCCTCCTAAATATTTAAGTGCTTCTACTATTACCTTGATACTTAAGAACTAGAAAAGGAAAAGCTAGAAGGATTACAGGCCCATCAGTCTATTTAATGTGATTTCCAAACTGATTAGCAAAATTATTGTTTTCAGGCTTCACCCACATCCTCAGAACCTCATCAGTGATATTCAAGTTGTCTTTGTGAAAGGGAGAAATATTACTGACAATATATTGCTTTCCTACAAACTCCTATTGGATCTTGATAGGAATTGTAGAGGGGGAAATGCTATTTTTAAACTTGATATAGGTAAGGCTTTTGACACTATTTTGGTTTGGGGAGTTGCCCGTAAGAAGATGTCGGCCACCAGAATCAAAAATCCCATTGCTTGCTTCGGAAGGACGTTTAAGTTTAGACAAGCATGAAATCAAACTGACGTCATATTTTTCATAGTTTAAATGAAAGAGTTCTATACCTCAAACTCTATATATGTCCTAAAGAATAAACACAAGACTTGAGGATGAGGCTTGATCAAATAAATTAAGATAGGTATGATGTCTGTTTGGTCTACGAAAACATTTTATTTATCGATAATTTCCCCTTTTTAATATGAAGAATTAAATAGGGTTTATATTAAGCTAAGTTCAAGAAAATCTTCCTATAAGGGCAAACCCCTATAGTTAATTACATCTTAAATGACCGATGCAATCTAAGAAAAATTTCAATAAAAATCAAGAAATATTATCTTCAAGGAATTCAAAGGAAAGGACTTTTCAATGAAATCAAACAAAGAGGTGTGAAAGGGGAATGGTTCAAATTTAAGACATTTATTATGGAATCCAAAGGAGGAGGGACTAGAGGATGACATAGATCCAGAGGAGAACCTCTGTGCCTTCCCAGTCTATCCTATTGTTTGGCTTCAGTTTTGAGGAGAAATATTTAGTTGTTTCATCCTGCCAATTTTATTTATTTAGGGCTTTCATTTGTGTGGAACCATCACACAAATAGCCAGGAAGATGTGAGGATTTATGTCGTAACGAACGACAACCTTGGAATCCTAAGACGAGCTAGGGCTTATATTGTACAACAGAGTTGTACAAAGGCCTAAAGATGAGATGATAATTTATGTTGCATAAGTAGACAACCTCAAAGTCCTATGACTTTGTTGTTTAATTCTAAAGACGATGCTATAAATTGTAAAAGCGTACATGGCGAGTCTTCTCGTTACACCACCTGAAACTCGAAATGTATGTCAGGGCATTTTATTTGAAGAAAGAAAGTAAATTTTTGGCGACCTACCTAACCCTAGGTCATACCTCTTCGAAAATCGAAGTCCTATGGCTTTCTGCTTAACACTACCTAACCCTAGGTCATATCTTGGTGAACATTGGCTAATTTAAAGTTTGAATAGTTTTGAAGACCGAAAAGACAAGAAAGATACTAGCTCTCACTCTAGAGTTCCCTCGATTATCTCCATATGGGGGCTAACATCACGTATTAGAACCTAAAAAAAATAAACCAAGTTGGGGGATTTAACCTGTCACTTTAAAGTCCCCTATTGTCATTTGTTTATTTATTTTCAATCAATCATATGAACTACATTCTCATTCATACAACCTCATGTGATTCTTTCTAATTTGTTGAATAATCATATGAACTACATTCCCATTCATACAACCTCATGTGATTCTTTCCAATTGTTGACTGAGAACTATTACATTCTCACTCATACAACCTCATGTGATTCTTTCCAATTGTTGACTGAGACAATATCAGTCTATGAACTACATTCTCATTCATATAACCTCATGTGCTTCTTTCCAATTGTTGACAATGACAATGTCGGCTCATTACATTCTCATTCATACAACCTCATGTGATTCTTTCCAATTGTTGACTGAGACAATACAAGTCTGACTTACATGTTCTCACAATAAATTTTAACATCTGGATTGGCCAAATCAAGAAGTAAATGAAGTACATGGATTTAAATTACATGTTCTCACAACAAATTTTAACATCTGGATTGTCCAAATCAAGAAGTAAATGAAGTGCACAGATTTAAATCATCACAACTTCTTCCAAATTTAAAGATCAATACTCTCCACAATTTACATCCAAAACTTAAGTACTTATCATTTTAAGCAGAAAGATAAAGAGAACTACTCAAAATCCATAGAGAAAATAAAAACACTATTTAGTTTAAAAGTATAAATCATTGTCGAACCAACAACAAGTCTTAATTAAACCAAAAGTAGTCTCAAAATAAAAGGATAAAAACTTATCTCAAGTTCTCCACCAAACTCTTGAAGTTCCTTTGAATCTCTTATTTTTACAATCACTCAAAATAAAATAGCAAAATAATAAAATAAAAGTAAAAGTGGTGCCTTAAAATCTCTCCGAACTAACTCCCCAAATGATGAACTTTAAAAAATTTCGAAGTATTTTTCAGGACTCTTTTTAAAGTCCTCTCTATTTTCTTTTATAGTTTTCCAAGAGGTGCCTTGGAAACTCTTCAAAATATGTCCAGATTCAATGTATTTCCCCAAGAGATGCATCATTTCGTGATAATTTTGTCCATGGTGGTTATAACCACCTACTAAGCCAATGGGTGCCCAAAAACCTCTTTAAAATTCGCAAAAAAACTGACTTTACTCATCTAGTAACTGCCACTGGCACTTAAGCACGGGACCTCTAGCGCTTAAGCGTGACCTTCTCTATTTAACCGGCGCATAAGCACCGGATCTGACGCTTAGGCGCCAAAACTCATTTGCACATTTTTCACCTTTTTCCTCCAAATTTGATCCTTTTTTCACTCTTTTAAGAATTTTTCACCCTTTTTACCTATATCTGCATGAAAAACACAAAAATACCTTCCGTTAAAGCAGAATATCTCAATAATAGGTATAAAAATGTGTCTAAAAATAGTATATATTTTAGGTGTATCAAAATCCCCCAAACTTAAAATGTTACTTGTCCTTAAGTGACACTTCAATCTTTAAAAACTACATATGTATGATGTGTATATGAGTTTCTTTAGGAGTTACTAAAATTTAGATTTAGAAATATAACAGTCTAATTTAGAAAAAATATTCAGTAAATGAGACCAACTTAAAGTTTAGAAATTCTTAAAGTTTAGAAAGATGAAAAAATATGAGTTTCTAACTAATTCAGAAATGTATTGTATATTTTTCAAATTTAGAATTTAATTCTTTTATTATCTCCACTTAAAAATATTCATTAAAAATAATTCTACTTACTATATTATATCTATAAGCTTAAGAGTTTCTCAAGTCTTATACTTTAAAAAGATCAAATGCAGAACCAATTTTTGATTAGGCACTAATCTTCAAGCTTCTCCCTCCTAATTTTTTTTCTCTTTTTCTTTTTCTTTTTCTTTTTCTTTTTCTTTTATTTTTCTTTTATTTCTTTTTTTCTCTTTTTTTTTTTTTCAGGCACGGATTTCTATATATGGATATGACTAAAGATTTTGAATTCCACTTCTCCTTTCCTAAAGCAAAGTTTTGATATATGTCTTTTACTTATAAATATAATAATAGTTTTGAAAATTATTTTAATAAAATAAATTTAAGCA
>JXCR01118126.1:5481-19828 GCA_002079205.1 Phalaenopsis hybrid cultivar | reverse complement strand
GTCTCTCCTCCTTAGATAAGGAAACTAACTAAATAAATTCAAAGAAATTACTATTACATTCCAAGACTAATTAAACAAGATAAAAATAAGGAAGGAGAATAATATCTGTAGAAAAGGAAAGACAATAAATATTGTAATTTGAATTTTGAATTTTGAATTTTGAATTAGATCTTTCAACACTCCCTCTCAAGTTGACATGAAGATATCTTTCAGAGCCAGCTTGCATGCTAAACCGTCGAACTGTTTTTTGTGAAGATCCTTTGTTAGAATATCTGCTGCTTGGTCGTTGGAGGGAACATACACTATACAAATATCTCCTCTGTTAATTTTTTCTTTGATGAAATGTTTGTCTATCTCTACGTGCTTTGTTCTATCATGAAGGACAGAATTGTGGGCGATGGCGATGACGGACTTATTATCACAGTACACCTTTATTGGTGGTGAACTATGAATTTTTAACTCCTTGAGAATTCTTTTAATCCATAGAACTTCACATATCCCATGAGCCGCAGGTCTGAATTCAGCTTCAGCGTTGCTTCTTGCCACGACACTTTGTTTCTTGCTCCTCCAAGTTACTAAGTTCCTTCCTAGAAAAGTGCAGTACCCTGAGGTTGATCTTCTATCTGCAACACTTCCAGCCCAATCTGCATCTGTAAATGCTTCTACCTATAAGTTCTCATTTTTCTTGAATAGTAGTCCTCTTCCGGGTGTTCCTTTCAAATACCTAAGGATTCGATAGACAATCTCCAAGTGATGAGTATTTGGGGAATGCATAAACTGACTTACCATGCTAACAACAAATGCTATATCAGGACGAGTGTGTGACGAGTAGATTAGTCTTTCCACCAGTCTCTAATATTGTTTTTTATTGAGACCATCTATTTTATTTGTCACTTGTAACCTTTTATTTGGTTCAATCGGAGTTTCAGTTGTTTTGCACCCAAGAATTTCGGTTTCACTGAGTAAGTCGAGTACACACTTTCGTTGATCAATAAGGATCCCCTCCTTAGATGGCAAACTCAATACCAAGAAAATATTTTACATCTCCCAGATTTTTAATCTCGAATTTTGTGGCCAATCTTTCTTTTAATTTCTCAATTTCCCTAGCATCATCTCCTGTAAGGATAATATCATCTACATAGACAACGAGTATAGCGAGTTTACCAGTTTCTGAATGTTTGTAGAACATAGTATGATCAGCTTAACTCTGAGTGTATCCATATGTTGTAATTACTTGTCCAAACCTCTCAAACCAGAGGCGAGGAGATTGCTTGAGCCCATACAAGGATTTCTTCAATCTGTACACTTTATCTTCTCCAAACTTCTTCTCAAATCCTGGTGGAAGATCCATTAATACCTCTTCCTCTAATTCACCGTTTAAAAAAGCGTTTTTTACGTCGAGCTGATGCAAGGGCCAATTACGATTTGCTGCTATGGACAGTAAAACCTGAATAGAATTGATCTTGGCTACCGGAGCGAATGTCTCATGATAGTCAATTCCATGAGTTTGAGTGAATCCTTTCGCTACTAATCTTGCTTTATATCTTTCGATACTCCCATCAGCTTTGACTTTAGTAGTGAAGACCCATTTACACCCAACAGTAGATTTGTTTCTTGGTAGAGTGACAATTTCCCAGGTTTCATTTTTCAAAAGAGCATCAATCTCTTCCTTTACTGCTATTTTCCAATTTAGATTACTAAGAGCTTCATGTATTGTTCTAGGTTCAGACAGATTAGAAATTTTTGACAAAAAAACTTGATGTTTGTGTGAGATTTTTTTGTAGGATAGGTATTTCGAAATGGGATATTTGGTAGTAAAAGAACGTGTTCATTTTTTAAAGGCTATAGGAAGATCCAGATTCATAAACTTTGAATCTTGAGGTTCTGTTGGTGAAAAAATAAGATCAGGATCAGAAATTACCTGTGTTTCTTGAGGACCATCATTTGGTTCTTCAGCCTAAAGATTCAGTTTGAACTTTTTTTTCTTTTATGGAGCCTCTCCCTGGAATAAAGAGGAGGTTATGTTGTTGTATTGTGCGGTATTTCTCCCCCTAAAATACTTTCAGGTGTCTCTTGACAAGGGTTCTCCTTATTTTCAACAGCTATTTCTGGTTCTTTGTTTTCACAGACCTCAGGTGTACTTGATGTTACAACATTTTTTGGTAATGAATTAGAAACTTGCCAAAAATCATCTTCTTCATCTATATTATACTCCCCCTGAAGTGGATTTTTGTGAAAGAAAGGAATTTTTTTCATGAAGGTCACATCCATACTAATGTAAATTTTTTTGAGACAGGATTAAAGCATTTATAACCCTTTTTTTTTTAGGCATATCTNCAGATTAGAAATTTTTGACAAAAAAGCTTGATGTTTGTGTGAGATTTTTTTGTAGGATAGGTATTTCGAAATAGGATATTTGGTAGTACAAGAACGTGTTCCTTTTCTAAAGGCTATAGGAAGATCAAGATTCATAATCTCTGAATCTTGAGCTTCTGTTGGTGAAAAAATAAGATCAGGATCAGAAATTACCTGTGTTTCTTGAGGACCATCATTTGGTTCTTCAGATTGGGAGAGAGCTAAAGATTCAGTTTCAACTTTTTTTCTTTTATGGAGCCTCTCCCTAGAATAAACAAGAGGTTTTGTTCTTGTATTATGCGGTATTTCTCCCCCTGTATTAGACAAAATACTTCCAGGTGTCTCTTGACTAGAGTTCTCCTTATTTTCAACAACTATTTCAGGTTCTTTGTTTTCATAGACCTCAAGTGTACTTGATGTTACAACAATTTTTGGTAATGGGTTATAAACTTGCCAAAAATCATCTTCTCCATTTATATTATACTCCCCCTGAAGTGGATTTTTGTGAAAGAAGGGAATTTTTTCCATAAAGGTCATATCCATACTAATGTAAATTTTTTTTGTAACAGGATTAAAGCATTTGTAACCCTTTTTGTTTGAGGCATATCCAAGAAAAATGCATTTTTCAGATTTTGGATCCAATTTTGATCGGCAATTATTCGGAATATGAACGAAACATGTGCATCCAAAGATTTTTAAAGGAATATTTGAAGACATTCATAGATTTAAAAAAATTATTTTTCAGTTTGTTTAGAGGAGTTGTATATTGTAAAACTCGAGTTGGCATTCGGTTTATTAAATATANAGGAGTTGTATATTGTAAAACTCGAGTTGGCATTCGGTTTATTAAATATGATGCTGTTAAAACAGCGTCCCCCCCCAAGAAATATTTTGGAACATTCATTGAAAACATGAAGCCCGAGCAACCTCAAGTAAACGTCTATTTTTTCTTTCAGCAATTCCATTTTGTTGTGGAGTGTCACGACAAGTAGATTGATGAATTATGCCTTTGTTTATTAAGAACTCCCCTAAACATTCATTTAAATATTCAATTCCATTATCAAATCTAAGGATGCATATTTTAGTTTCAAATTGAGTTTCAATCATGTTGTAAAAATCTTTAAAAAATTTTTCAACTTTTGATTTTTTTCTTATAAGATAAACCCAACATATTCTAGTGTGATCGTCAATAAAAGTCACAAATCTCCTTTTCCCAGATAACATTTTGACTTTTGAAGGTCCACAAACATCACTATGGATCATGTAAAAAGGTTTTGAAAAAGAGTATGGTTTTGGAGAGAAATTTATGCGATGAATTTTTGTCAAATAACATGTTTCACATTGAAGTAAAGCACAATTAACACCCTTAAACAAATTTGAAAATAAATGTTTTAAATAAGAAAAACTTGGATGGCCTAGTCTAAGATGCAATTCCATTATTTCTCTAATACAGGGTTCGACCTCATAATGCTGTAAGCTTCAACCTTATTTTTACCAGGAACACTTTTCTCAAAATAGTAAAGTCCTGATATCTTTTTAGCTCTCCCAATCATCATCCCAAACTTCTGGTCCAGAAAAACATAAGAAGATTCACAGAAAATTATATGACAGTTAGAATCTTTTGAAAGTTTGCTGACGGATAGAAGATTGCAATTGAGTTTTGGAACATGAAGTACAGATTTAAGACCTATACTCTTGGACAGGTTAATGTTTCCTTTTCCAACAATGGAAGAAAAACTACCGTCAGCAATACGAACCTTTTCATGGCCAGAACATAGGATGTATGAATGAAATAGATAGTGTAAATTAGTCATATGATCAGAAGCTCCTGAATCAATAATCCAAGGGTTTAGTTGTTTACCTGCATGTACCATTGAACGAGTTGAGGTACCAGTAGCCAAACGAGAGTTTAGCAGTTTCAGGAGTTGATCGATTTGTTCTTTGTTAAATGGGTTGGTTTGTTTGGCAACAGCATTAACAGTAGGTGGATTGTGCTTGTTTCTTAGCTTCCAGTCTGCAGCTTTATCGTGGAGGTACCAACAGGTTTCTTTAGTGTGTCATGACTTGCTGCAATGATCACACCATACCCGTGGTTTCTCCTCATTCTTCTGTGAATATGGAACAGTCCGCTTGCTGACATGAGCCTCCGATTGGAATGCCGAAATCTCGGGTATGCTGGTAGGAATGGATTTCTTGTTGAGCATCACTCCTCTTTGAGTTTCTTCGCGGCGAACTTCTGAGAAAGCCTCATGGATTGAAGGCATGATAAAAAGAAGAGATGGTTCGGCTTTGCAAGTGGCAGAAGAAGTCCCTGCGGCTCAGGAAGTAGGAATCGGAGATAGGCCAAAGGTTCGAAGGGATCACGACTCGCGGTAGAAGGATCGCGGCTTGCAGGATTGCGGCTTGCGGAAGCTAGCAGTGGCTACCAGGGATGAAGACTACGGTTTTTTTTTTCAGAATTTTATCTCCCGCTCTGATACCATAAAACCAGAAATTTAAGAGAATTTTATTTCTTCTTAATAATTCAATTCAAGGTGCATTTACATATAGGAGTCTCTCCTCCTTAGATAAGGAAACTAACTAAATAAATTCAAAGAAATTACTATTACATTCCAAGACTAATTAAACAAGATAAAAACAAGGAAGGAGAATAATATCTGTAGAAAAGGAAAGACAATAAATATTGTAATTTGAATTTTGAATTTTGAATTAGATCTTTCAACACTCTCTCTCAAGTTGACATGAAGATATCTTTCAGAGCCAGCTTGCATGCTAAACTGTCAAACTGTTTTTTGTGAAGATCCTTTGTTAGAATATCTGCTGCTTGGTCGTTGGAGGGAACATACACTATACATATATCTCCTCTGTTAATTTTTTCTTTGATGAAGTGTTTGTCTATCTCTACGTGCTTTGTTCTATCATGAAGGACAGAATTGTGGGTGATGGCGATGACAGAATTATTATCACAGTACACCTTTATTGGTGGTGGACTATGAATTTTTAACTCCTTGAGAATTCTTTTAATCCATAGAACTTCACATATCCCATGAGCCACAAGTCTGAATTTAGCTTCAGCGTTGCTGCTTACCACGACACTTTGTTTCTTGCTCCTCCGGGTTACTAAGTTCCCTCCTAGAAAAGTGCAGTACCCTGAGGTTGATCTTCTATCTGTAACACATCCAGCCCAATCTGCATCTGTAAATGCTTCTACCTATAAGTTCTCATTTTTCTTGAATAGTAGTCCTCTTCCGGGTATTCCTTTCAAATACCTAAGGATCCGATAGACAGCCTCCAAGTGATGAGTATTTGGGGAATGCATAAACTGACTTACCATGCTAACAGCAAATGTTATATCAAGACGAGTGTGTGACGAGTAGATTAGTCTTTCCACCAGTCTCTGATATTGTTTTTTATTGACACCATCTATTTTATTTGTCACTTGTAACCTTTTATTTGGTTCAATCGGAGTTTCAATTGTTTTGCACCCAAACATTCCGGTTTCACTGAGTAAGTCGAGTACATACTTTCGCTGATTAATAAGGATCCCCTCCTTAGATGACAAACTCAATACCAAGAAAATATTTTACATCTCCCAGATTTTTTATCTCGAATTTGGTGGCCAATCTTTCTTTTAATTTCTCAATTTCCCTAGCATCATCTCCTGTAACATAGATGGTTAGAAGCTTAGTTCATGAGAGTATTAGCCCAGATGCAGCTCCAATGCTGATTATGCCAAAAAATGATGATTGTTTATTATATCAGGATATGCTATGAAACAATATATGTATTTTAGAGTTATATGAAATGGACTTGAGAATAAATTTTATAGTGGAATTGTCTCCAACACAACTAAACGATAACTTTATTATGGTAGTGGTAGATCAATTTTATAAGACTTCAGAGAAGAAGGCAAAGCCTCTCTTAGCCGAGTAGAGAGATTGCTAGTGGAATCGCAAAACTATTCATGATATTCTGGAGCTAGGTGAGGGCGTCAGCAGAAATCCTGCACGGGATGCAATCCGATAAAAATTACAACATATTTTTTTCCGTTTTTCTTTCCTGATTTCCTATTTTCTAATTAGGTTATTTCGTATTAGAAGATTTTTATATATGCGTGGTGACTGTTTAGATTTTTTTAATTTTACTGCTTTTATGAATTAGAGAGACTTTTATGTTTTATATTCCTCGAAGTACTATATCATTTCCTTTTGCAAGTCGTGTGTCTGTATTTTACTTAGGAACATGTGGCGGAACTTTCTAGCCACCCTTATGTCGTCGTTAAGACGTTTCCCCGANTGACTATCACATGAATTTAGAAGAATTTATCGAGTGGATTCAAACATTGGAACATGTCTTTGAGTACAAAAACGTTCAATCAGACAAAATAGTAAAGCTCGTCGTCATTAGGCTAAAGACGAGTGCATCTTTATGATGGAAAAAATTGAAACGCCTACGCTAGTGTGATAAAAAAAAAAGCAAAACCACTACCAAATCTAGAAGGAAAAGGGAAACACAACCCAGCTAACTACCAACATATTACAAACATGATGTGATCTTGAAATTTCACCGATTACAACAAAATGATCTCTGAATAGAGTACACAGAAGTTCATAAAACCTATGTTGAAGCGTGAGCTAGTGGAGTATGAGCAGAACGCCATACTTCGATAACTGGGAGGAAAAATGTCATCTATTTGTAATGTGTTGTGTCTGCAGCCATATTGGTTCCCACATAATGTACATACTATAACTTTAAAATTGAAAAAAATGCAACGTCACCAGGTGATCGTCAGACTTTACAGATAGAGTTTAACCTCAGGATCAGACAACAAGAGTACACCCAGTGGAATATTCCAACCTAACATGTCACGGGAAAAGTTAATTGAGAGTGAAGACAACATGGATATAATAAATACTCCCAAATCTATCCCAGCCAAGAAGTGCTTGAAGAGAAATAATTTTGGGCACATTTCATCATATTACCCAAATAGAAGAATAATATATTTCATTGAGCAGAGAGCAGTTGAAAAGTGGACAATGATATTAGAGAGAATGAAGATGTCAAAGTATCAGCTTGAAGCGGACAGAGAGATGGTAATGATTTATGTTGTACCCATGAGATAGACTCCAAAAGGATTAGCATTGGTTGTCTTTGAAGTTAGTGAGTCTAAGGAGTCGATACCAAAAATGAAGCAACCATTGTTGAAAGAGTTATCAGATGTACTAATTGATAGTTTACTTTCTGGGTGACTAACATCAAGAGAGATTCAACATGCTATAGACTTTATTACAAAATTTTTGTGTATGGGATGCGATCAGCCAAGTATGAGAAGTTACAAAAACATGTAACATAGATGGTTAGAAGCTTGGTTCATGAGAGTATTAGCCCAGATGCAGCTCCAACGCTTATTATGCCAAAAAATGATGATTGTTTATTATATCAGGATATGCTATGAAATAATATATGTATTTTAGAGTTATATGAAATGGACTTGAGAATAAATTTTATAGTGGAATTGTCTCCAACACAACTAAACGATGACTTTATTATGGTAGTGGTAGATCAATTTTATAAGACTTCAGAGAAGAAGACAAAGCCTCTCTTAGCCGAATAGAGAGATTGCTAGTGGAATCGCAGAACTATTCATGATATTCTGGAGCTAGGTGAGGGCGTCAGCAGAAATCCTGCGCGGGATGCAATCCGATAAAAATTACAAAATATTTTTTTCCGTTTTTCTTTCCTGATTTCCTATTTTCTAATTAGGTTATTTCATATTAGAAGATTTTTATATATGCGTGGTGACTGTTTAGATTTTTTTAATTTTACTGCTTTTATGAATTAGAGAGACTTTTACGTTTTATATTCCTCGAAGTACTATATCATTTCCTTTTGCAAGTCGTGCGTCTGTATTTTACTTAGGAACATGTGGCGGAACTTTCTAGCCACCCTTATGTCGCCGTTAAGACGTTTCCCCGGCTTTTTTAAGCCCAATCAGCTGTCGAACATTGTTTATCAAACATCCATATTATCATCAACTTGTTATTCCACAATCATCCCTCACAAAAATCACTTCCTAAGCACATTTTAGGAGCCCTAAAATGATATCATCACCGCCCATATTCTCATCCTCTTACTATTCCACAATCACCTCCCCACAAAACTCAAATCCTAAACGCAGTTTTGGAGCCCTAGAACGGTATTAAGTATACTCAAGACCTTTAAAAAATAGAATAAATTTCTCAAACTATGCTTTCATTGACTACCTTAACCTGCATAAAGACAATTTTAGTTTACACACCTTTTTCACGACCTTCTCACTAAATCCTGGAGGTGCATCAATATACACTTCTTCCTCCAAGTTCCCATTGATGAATGCATTTTTTATATCCAACTGTTGTTGGGGCTACTCGGGATTAACTACAAGCGACAAAAATGTAAGTGTGAGAGAGTTTCACCCAGAAAATAATTTGATACAAGATTAGCAAACAACAATGTCTAAGCTATTTCAAAAAAATGTTTATTTTTCTGTCAGTCATACCATTTTGTTATAGAGTGTCGATACAAGAGCTTTGAAAAATTATTCATTTTTTGAAACAGATTGACCAATAATATTTTTGAAATATTCTCAGTCCTTATCACTTCATAATATTTAAATAATTTTATTAAATTTTGTTTGTAGCATTGTGTAAAAGATTTTTAAAACTATTCCCACTTCGTATTTTTCTTTCATTAAATAAATTCAACTTAATCTTATGTGGTCATTATGAAAAGGCACAAATCATTTTTCCAATAATACAAGTTTCACAAAAAGCCTATATATCACTATGAATCAGAATAAATGTTGATTTTAAAATTTGAGGAAAACACACAAAAATATTTAGCAAAATGACAAATTTTTATTTTGAAATAAATTGTTAAACAAATATTTTAAATACTAAAAATTAGGATGATTTAACTTATATGTCATGACATAATACCATTGCCTTTAGAAACAAAAACTTAATTTAAATAAGTACTTTGACATTATCTATTCGAATCAAATCCCTCTTCAAAATAATTTTTCCTTAATACTGTCAATCATTCTCCCATGGATCAATTCTTGCAACTCACAACAACAGTAAAAACTAACTTTACACCAATGATCAACGCAAATTTACTAATGGAAAATAATTACGAGCTAAATTGGGAAATAGAGCACATCGTGAACAGTTAACAACAGAGTAAGTCTGACAGTTTCTTTCAATAATTATCGAGAGCAAACCATTAACAATTTCAACATTTTTATTGTTTGCACAAGGTCTATAAGATATGAACAATTTAGATAAACCAATCATATGATCAATTGCACCAAAATCAATAATCCAAGAATTAACAGAATTAAGAATAACACCTAACAATGCATTGGCTAGAGAGTTAAAATTTTTTTTTAAAATATTAAAATAACTTTTGCAGATGCTATAATAGTTCCATTGTGAAATTGATTGCATCGAAGTTTATATAAGGCTCCATAGTTTCTTTGGTGGTTCAATAAACTCGGCCATCTCGTTTGGATTTTGATTTCTAATTTGTAGGTTTATCATAAAACTTCAAACACGTATCATTCGTATGTCATGATTTTTTGCAATGCTCGCACTATGGCTTATTATGCCCTTCTTTCTCAATATCAATATTTTTAGACATAAGAGTTGAGTTCTCATATTCAGTGTTAAATAGAGTTTCAGTGTTGCACAACATAATTTTTCTTCTTGGCTCTTCACGTCTAACCTCAAAGAACTAAGATAGAAGATAATGTTTTCTAGCGAGAATGAGACCACAGGTCTATACTCCGATTAAGGTTAGCTAAAAACATGTAACCCTTTCCATATTCCTCTCTTCTTAAGGTGATTATAGTCTTTCGAATTCTCACAAACATTGTCATAAGATTGATCAGGCTCCTTTCATACTATTATCAACTCACTGTAATAAACAATAACATCATGGTCATACTGCTTTGATTTCCAAATTTCAGTTTTCAACTTGAAATTTTGGGAAGAATTCTTCAGATTCGAATAAAAATCTTAAACGACCTCTCAAATACCTTCAGCAGTGGGAAGAATTAAGTGTAGCTTGCTAATGACATGTTCCATGCAGTTTATAAGCCAAGGAATGATAAGAGAGATTTAAGACTACCATTTTATCAAATTAGGGTCACAAACAGTAGGTTTTGAAATTTTACAAATTAAATGCCCAATTTTACGGATTGTGCCCACTCAAGATAATTGTGCCCGCTAAGTTTTATAACAATGAGGTAAGGGGAAAGTTTCAGTAAATAATAATCAACAAATATAGGCATAAGATGAGTTGTAAGGTGGGATGAAATGGTTTCAAAATTACTAGAACTAGTATAAATGGGAGAATTTCTTTGGGCGCCGACTACAACCAACTTTACGACATCAATTAAAGAGAGAAGAGGATGAGACAGAAACACGAGTTTATTTGGGTCCCGAGTTATTTCAGCACTTAGAAACTATAGNTTACGACATCAATCGAGGAGAGAAGAGGATGAGACAGAAACACGAGTTTATTTGGGTCGCGAGTTATTTCAGCACTTAGAAACTATAGTAGAGAAGAAGTCGGTTGAGAAGGCTTTAGTGAAGAAGAAGCTGAAATCCTCAATGTTGTGGCAGACCCAAGGCACTTGATGTGGAAGCAAATACAAAACTCTCAATGATAAAATAATGAGGAAGCTATGACGAGATTCATCTTTTCCCCTTCTCTACACTTACCTGAAGATGTCGATGAAAGAAGATAAAAATCTCAAATGAAAAAATGAAGTCGGAGAGACTTCGCNATCTTTTCCCCTTCTCTACACTTACCTGAAGATGTCGATGAAAGAAGATAAAAATCTCAAATGAAAAAATGAGGTCGAAGAGACTGCGTTGCCTCAACTGTAGTGATAGTCACGACTTTTATACCATGTATTTTTTGGAAGAAAAAAATAATTATTCATCTTTAATTTCATAAAAATTATTTACAAGATAAATAGTAGAAGGCCACCAAATCAGGACAGCATCAAAATTCCCATGCTAGAAAAAAAAGNTTCGCTGCCTCAACTGTAGTGATAGTCACGACTTTTATACCATGTATTTTTTGGAAGAAAAAAATAA
Organism: Phalaenopsis hybrid cultivar; assembly: GCA_002079205.1. Lineage (NCBI taxonomy): Eukaryota > Viridiplantae > Streptophyta > Magnoliopsida > Asparagales > Orchidaceae > Phalaenopsis > Phalaenopsis hybrid cultivar. The sequence continues at coordinate 8,327 of JXCR01118126.1, read as the reverse complement.
TTATTTATCTTTAATTTCATAAAAATTATTTACAAGACAAATAGTAGAAGGCCACCAAATAAGGACAACATCAAAATTCCCATGCTAGAAAAAATAAAAAATAAAAATAAAAAATTACCAACAATATAAAATTCTAAATATAGGAAATACAAAAGATAGAAAATGCTAAGAAACTCCGGGTCCTAGTCTTGCGCGGAATAGTTTAGCTGGCTCTATCTATATTGAACCGCACTCTCCCTAGTCTTTTGTCCTGTGGGGATGACGTTTCGCTGGTTCTATTGATATGGAACTGCATCTCTTTTCACACAGACATTTCTTCAATCAGCTCTTGAGTTGGATGTGAGTCCCATGACATTCCTTCTGAATTTGATTCCTTCTTACAGATAAATTTNAACCGCACTCTCCCTAGTCTTTTGTCCTGTGGGGATGACGTTTCGCTGGTTCTATTGATATGGAACTGCATCACTTTTCACACAGACATTTCTTCAATCAGCTCTTGAGTTGGATGTGAGTCCCATGACATTCTTTCTGAATTTGATTCCTTCTTACAGATAAATTCGACAACTTCCACAAATTTCATAAACCAAATTTCCACAAACTACAAATTTTCACAAATTTCATAATCCCCACTAAACTTCATAAAATTCATAACTTCCCACAATTCCACAAACTTCCACAAACCCCCATAAATTTCCACCACTTCCATAAATTTCTAAAAATTCCACAAGTTTTCACAAATTTCACAATTTCCACAAATTTCATAATTCTCACAGAACTTTCAAAAAAAATTCCATNAAACCCCCATAAATTTCCACCACTTCCATAAATTTCTAAAAATTCCACAAGTTTTCACAAATTTCACAATTTTCACAAATTTCATAATTCTCACAGAACTTTCAAAAAAAATTTCACAGCTCCCACAAATCTTGCAATCTCCACCAAATCCTATAAATTTTCCACAATTTCCATGAATTTCATAAATTTTCACAAGTTTCAAAATTTTCCACAAATACACAGAAAATTAATGTTGANAGCTCCCACAAATCTTGCAATCTCCACCAAATCCTATAAATTTTCCACAATTTCCATGAATTTCATAAATTTCCACAAGTTTCAAAATTTTCCACAAATACACAGAAAATTAATGTTGAGGGAAAACACCTTAAATAGAGTACGGTCTCCGATTCCGCGCTACCTTAGGATGGATATAAGATCATCTTAAATGGAGTAAGAATTTTCTTCCTATTGTAATGGTTAAAAAATCAAATTGAGAGGATGAGTAAGGCCACCTTAAATGAAGTGCGATTTCCGATTCTGCGTTACCTTAAGACAGATGTAAGACCACCTTAAATGAATAAGGTTTTCCTTTCTATTGTAATGGTTAAAAAATCAGATTGAGAGGATGAGGAGTAAGACCGCCTTAAATGGAGTGCAGTTTCCGATTCCGCATTACCTTAGAACGGATGTAAGATAACCTTAAATGGAGTAAGGTTTTCCTTCCTATTGTAATGGTTAAAAAATTAAATTGAGAGGAAGAGGAACAAGGCCACCTTAAATGGAGTAAGGTTTTCCTTCCTATTGTAATGGTTAAAAAATTAAATTGAGAGGGCGAGTAAAGCCACCTTAAATGGAGTATGATTTCCGATTCCGCATTACCTTAGGACGGATGTAAGACCACCTTAAATGGAGCAAGGCTTTGGAGGTAAGAATCGTATTATTTTNATAAATTTCTCAAACTATGCTTTCATTGACTACCTTAACCTGCATAAAGACAATTTTAGTTTACACACCTTTGTCACGACCTTCTCACTAAATCCTGGAGGTGCATCAATATACACTTCTTCCTCCAAGTTTCCATTGATGAATGCATTTTTTATATCCAATTGTTGTTGGGGCTACTCGGGATTAACTACAAGCGACAAAAATGTAGGTTTTGAGCCTTAAATATAAGCCAAGGAATGATAAGAGAGATTTAAACTACCATTTTATCAAATTAGGGTCACAAACAGTAGGTTTTGAAATTTCNTTACTGTCATTTTGGCATTTGGAGAAGCTTATATGCATACCTACAAATCTTAATCCCTTTTTATTCTATGTATACGACGCCAAATTTTTAAAAAAGGTTATATACATACGATTTAATGTTTAAATATTCATGTATAGAATACGAAGTATTTGTGTGTTGGCAGATTGTTATATATTTATAAGTAATGCATAAAGTTTTTAATACATACTTACTATTGAAACCTTATTTTACATATCAAACACCTGAAATTTAAAAGCAAGCTACAAATCTTTTAATTCTTAAATATTTACATGCATAACACTTTAAATTCGGGAATATTTACATATTTAGCATCTGAATTAAAATGTGAAGCTATAAATCCTTTAATCCATTAGAGTTTGGCGTATTTAGATGCATAACCTTGAAAATTTGTTGAATAAATTCAGATTTTTTTAATTTGGATGTATTTATATATGATTCAATTATTATTTAGTCTGTCTTGGCTCTTGGAGTTGGTTTTAATTGGTGGGAAGGATCTTTTGTTTATTGTGACAGACCGTCGTTTTGATGTAAAGAGCTGTGTTATAGTTCGCAAAGCATGATTGGTTTTTGGAACGTGAAATGGTCTGAGTTTTATGGCATTAGAAAGTTCTACGTTCTTTTGAATTTGAGCATATTTTTATAAGAGTTAAGCCCGAGGGTGAACACACAAGATTGTTCTTTTGTAAATCCTACAACATTGAATGTTGAAATGGACTGTTAAAGTTTAATAGGAACTTCCAACTGCTCCTGTTTGGATTGCATTTTCTTACACCTCAGTTCATTTGATTAATCACAGACC
>JXCR01118112.1:1520-27670 GCA_002079205.1 Phalaenopsis hybrid cultivar | reverse complement strand
AAACCAGCAAAAGCCGCCGCCACGGCCGCCGGGTGCAGAGGAGGCGGCGACGGCGGCCTCCTTATTCGGTACTGAAGTCACCGCAGAAACAATCTCAACTTCTCTATGAATTTGATCTATTAGGCGATCCCGAAGATTAAATTGGTCCAACTTTCCTGATACTGTCAATTTATCGTTCGCCTTATTGATCATCACTTTCTCCACTCCTAAAATCCAAAATATTGTTAAGAAAATGATACACTGATCAGAATTCTGCAGGTTTTATCTATGGATCTGTTTGGTAAAAAAATTTTACATATATTGCATGCAAATTTGTATATGTACTTAGATATCTAACAACTAAATTTGCATATTTACCCTTGGCATTTTGGTGTCATAGACATTCGGAGCAAAATGTGTGTTTCGTTATGATGTTAAAATTTTGATTGTTAAATGCATAAAAATATGAATATTTATCAGAGATGTAAATATATAAGAATTGTGTGGTTTACATCTAAATGCCATAACGAAAATATGATAGAGATGGTCTAAGAGGACCTTGATTTCATTATTATTATTATTATTATTTGAAATGTTTAACATAAAATTAAAATATAGTAAGAATTTTTAATTAAATTTTGATTTTTTGATTTGTTCTGTAAAATAATTTAAATTAAATCTGAAAACCAAATGTTAAGATTTTAAAAATAAAAAATCAAATTATTTTTTTGAAATCAACTAAATTTGAACCGTTTCATTCTAGTTTTCTATCCCAAAAACCCCTAAATTGTTGAATTTGATGCTTATTGCTGTCATAGCAACTAATTAAATACCTTTAAATTTTTCGACGCATTCCTTGATCTTCAATGCACATGCATCGCAGTGCATATCAACCTTTAGAACAACTACGAGCGGCGCCACCCCTTCTTCCTACTCAATCAAATTCGCATTTAATCAGTAATAAATAGAACAGATTAATGAAATTAAAATAAAATTAATTTGAAATCTAATTAGATGCGAATTTACTCATCTTTTTCCACTTACTTCTTCCATCTTGATACTTTCGTTCTGCTTGTTATTGAAGGAAGTGAAGAGATATATAGTCGAGAGAGGACACACTGTGGGTGGATTTGATTATTAATTTATTTGATATTACGTATGGAATAATTGGCAGTGTAATAATTGATGAGGGTTTTAGTTGTTTTCATGTAAAGCTCCCTTTTTAGAATTTCGGGGACATGCACTCCTTTTTTAGAATTTCAGGGATAAGCATGTGGTGCAATAATTGTGGATAAGCGGCTACAGCATATCCTCTAACTTGATTTGTAAGCTATCCTTGTAGATCTCTTCCTGTTTATCATTAAGAACTTTAATGCTTTCAGCAATCTCATAAAGACGTGGAACGCTTGCCAAGTAAGAGGATAAGAGGAAGAAGCCCAAACATACCGCTAATTTTTTGGATGAGGGTGGTCGGCCAGCTGGCGAAAGAGCAGGGCCTTCGACCATGCAGCGATGGATAATATCGTCAGCATCAAAAGCGAAGTCTTTGAGCTTGGCTACCCAGTGTTTGCTCTTCAAGCTGTAGACGCTCCCTCCGCCGCATCTGGGAACTTCTGGATCCATTTCATTGGCTGCTGCAGCTTTGGACCATGGCAACTATCTTTATTTGCTCTCTTTGAAGAAGAAGAGGAGGAGAGTAATGAAAGGCAAGAAAAGTCAAAAAAAGTCTCTATCTGCATTTATTAAAAAAAGGCAAAGGAAAGCCGAAAATAGGTCTCCTATCGTACATGCCGCAGAACCCTTATTTTGTTGATGATAAATTTCTTTAATCAAATTTTCGGAAGGCCAAGGGGAGATTAAAGCCGCCTGCTCCAAGATCCCTGGAACAATTTAAGATACGGCTCAATTAACAGACTGGCCCATTTGACCAAAGGCATATGCTTGCCCCGACACACGGCTATTCGCGGGGGGCGGGGGGGCCCACATGCAAGCACAAAGATAGTACTCTGTGGCAACATTTACTTATGGCGGTTTTAATACTTATTGTCAAATTAAATTTTATTTATGCAATTTTGATATTACATTTACTTATAGATGTTCTTGAATAAAGAGTCACTTTTACGATCCTAATCATAAAACTATAAAATGTTGAGGATTAGAATAAAATTAAAAAAAAATAGTTTTTTTTTAATTAAATATATTATAAATAAAAATATATGAATATATAAAAAATTAAATTTAAATGTTTGATGTTCAAATCTGACGTTTTTAAAAAAAATTATACTTTTTTTAAGAAATAAAATATTTCTTCTATAAAATTTTTATTTGAGTTGTGTAAATCGGTCCACTTCTCAAAGTTTTGGTCATCTTAGGCATAGCAGTTTCTCTTTCGTGACATTTGATTAATAGTTGAATAATTAAGCTTTCTTATTTATGAAAATTAATTAATCTTAATTCCTTACAGTTTTTCTTCCCTGTTATAGCTTTGCCAAATTAATCTCCAGCTTCTTTAGCATTGGTAAGTCCGCCACCATTAAATGCTTGTGGAGAAAATTAAGGCTTTGCAGAAGAAATTTGACTTCAATAATTTCTTGATGGGCTTTTACAAGAGTGAAGATGCAAAAGTAAATTAAAAGCTTAATTTCCTTGGGATTCTTCCCCTCCGTGCTGCGGGAGAAGAAAAGGAGAAACAACTGTTATTCTTTTTGAACTCCCCGTTCCTTCAGCTGTAGTTCTCTCGGTAAAAAGAGATTAAAAAAAAAAAAAGGAAGAGAAAGGAAGAAAAAGTAGGAGCTTTTTTTAATTGTACGGGCGTAACCTCAGTTAATAAAATTCTCTGATACGCCGATAATTTATCCAATCACATAAATTTATGTGTTCAAACGGATCAAGTGAGGGATTTTAGGGCCACCGTCTGCATTATCAAAAAACATTTTTTGTGCGTACGCCGGATATAATTTTACGTACGGCGCAGTGTATTTTTTAGTTATTTTCATGTTATTTTTAATAACCCAGAAATAACCCGCAGTCTTTATTTTTGGATTATTTTTAGGGCTATTTCGGGATTAATTATTGAAAATAGCCCAAAAATAACCTGAAAATAACTCTGCACCACACGTAGAGGTACGTCAGGTGTCCGAATAAAAAATGCGCGCCAAGATTACACCTCATTTCTTTTTCAAAAGATGCAAATAAAAATGTCATAATGTCAAATTTTATTGTCATATTCAATCTTTCTAGAGAAAAAAAAGCTTATACTTAGAGACAAAATGTGAAATGAATATATTCGTGATAGGGTTGGTGTAGCTCCAATAACGGATAAAATTAGAGAGTGACTACTTAGTGGTTTGGTCATACGAAAATAATTGATTATACCTTCTCAAGTAAGAAATGTGCGAGGTACATCAACGAAAGAGCTGTAGTCTAGCCCACGAGAGACATGAACACACAACTAATGTCTGAAAACAAAATCACCCGATCAAAAATGGAAATAAAAATTAATTCCCAACAGAGTCACCAAAATTTGTCTGTTGTCTTTCAAACTTTGTCGGTTGCTTTAATTTACATATATATAATCTTTTAATTTTAAAATATTGTTTTAATTTTGAAAAATGAAACCAATTATATCTCAAATATTTAGTAGTTTAAATAATCGAACAAAACACCACAAGTAATACATCATTCCGAGATATAGACATACCATTTGACAGTGGGCTCCATTATATAAAATAAATAATTTATGACATTCATTTAGTCTGCGAAATTTGTGATTGACAATTCCTCAATCTAATATAAATATTAGATAGAGTTTATTTTATATAGAATCCTAATTCCCTATAAGGACAATTTTATATAATTAATTATATCATAAATGACTGAAGTCGCTTAATAAAACTCTCAATTAAAATCAGGGGTATCGTCTTTAAAATTTCAAAGTTTAGTATTCATGATTGAATATAAGAAAATCAAATAGGAAAAACTCAATGTAAAACAATTATTTCAGGAATCCAATTAAGCGAAAAGTATGAGATGTCGAATATAATGAGAAAACCTCAGTGACATCTCAAACTATCATATAATTTGACATTATATATTTGAGATGAAGTTATTTGTTGTTCTGATTCTATAATTTATTTATAAAATTGGGACATACTCGTGTGATAAATGATCATGCATATCGCACGAGAAAATAGGAGGATTTACGTCGTATCAGACGAATAAACTTGGAATCCTAAAAGTGTTTTAAGTTTATATCGCATGACATGTGATCGTATATAAGCTTAAAAGATAGCTTTAGGATTTAAGTTGCGTCTGGCGAACAACTTTAGAGTCTTATGAGTTTGTGTTGTTTAAAACTACTGAAAGTTTAGTTGAGTATCGTCCTTCGCTTTGTTGTTTTACCTTGATCATCGCCTGGAATATTCCTCTCCTTTTACTTCCCAGAAAGCTTGCCCTAAAATCTTTTCTATGATGTTTTAGGCTTCAGGGTTTATGTTTATACTTTATGATTGTTGTTGGATCTCAAAACTTGTTGCAGTGTTCCTCCTAGACAAGTGTCATATTGTTCTCTACCCTAGGGATCTTTGTAGTTATTATAAATAACAAAATAGTAACATTGCATGTATAAATAAAATATATATATAGTAAGGCACAATAAGAAAGAAAGTGTCTTAAAAGAAATAAGAAAAGTGGTAGTTTGTACCCATCGCCTGTGATGTTGCTGCAAAAAAGTTAGTACCATAAATATAGTATAACAAGGTGCAAAAATTAAATGAATCATGAAGAGATACAAGCACCTGTTGCCGNTTGAGGTTACTGGAAGGTTACAAGCCTGTTATCCGAGCGGTACCGCGGTAATGGCCCTCTCGGTTATAAATCTTGTACCTCTCAGTTATAACTCGGTTATAATCGAGCGGGTCGGGTCGACAGGTCGCGTCTGAATGAATGCGGTGGGACCGACTGTGTTGATTTGTCAATAGCCCGTTGGAGGACGCATGTATCGCTGCGTACGTCTTATGTACGCAAATTTTTTCCCTTCGTGGGGGACCTGTGCCCACTTCGCAACAAAGCTAGAGCATAGGGGCACGCACGAAAAAATATTGCAAAATAATGAATCACGCCACAATATCTCATGGGACAGTGCAAAAAAAAGACTTAGTAATATGGAGAATATTCTCCTGTGTTATTTATGTATTATTGTGCGCTATTTATGTGTTATTGTGTGTTATTTATTTGTTATTGATGTGTTATTATGTTATTATAACACAAGAATATTCTCATGACATAATAACACAATACACACAATAACACTTGAATAACACGAGAAATATTCCCGACAGAGAAAAAAACGGCGCAGTAATACTGGGGAATATTCTCTCCCGTGTTATTATTATGTTATTGTGTGTTATTCATGTGTTATTCATGTGTTATTATAACACCAGGAATATTCTCATGACACAATAACACATGAATAACACACAATAACACAAGAATAATACAGGGGAGGGAATATTCCCCGTGTTTCTGCGCCATTTTTTTTCTGTGTTGTGCGGGGTATCGTGGCATGATTTCATTGGCTACGCACGTTACTCTACGTGCGTAGTACTGATATAATATTTTTCCTACATAATAAGTACACGAGCATTATATGGGAGTTTCATGAGGGTTACAAGCGTGTTATAACTTCCTTGTAATTTTTGTGTAACTCAGCTGTAACCTGCGCTTTTATTTTATCCATTGAGATTACAAGGTTACAGCGGGTTTACACGGGAGGTACAACGGGTTATAACCCCCTTGTAATCCTCGTATAAACCTCGTGTATGTTATTATGTACACATCTTTGCGTACCCCTTGACGTACGCAAATTTTTTCCATCTCACAAAGGAGAAGGAGGGGGCGAGAGGCGAGGTCCATTTGTGCGTGCACCAAACCACATCTCCTCCCTAGCCGTTCGGGACGCGTCGGTCGTCCAAATAACTTAGTTCACGATCAGTTCAGAAACTCTTGTCAAATTTGATTTCGATCAAAATGTTATTTTGAACTCAATTGATCAGAATAGCGTAGATGGTTGTCATGAGAGGTTTAGAAAAAAATTTGACGTGATTTTGAATTGATTTGAAGTTCGATTTGAGGAATTTTGACATCTAGTCAAATTTGGGGATGTTGGTTTAGGCTTGAGTTTGGGTTGGGCTAGAGTTTAACTATGGCCCAATTGATGGTCCAATTTGATGCGGGTGATTGTCATGAAGTGTTCTCAACATTAATTGGGTGTCAATTTTGGGGTTTGGGTATTCAATTAGGTGATTTTTGGAGACATGGCCAAATTTGGGCAAAAATGGAGATTTCGGATTTAAGTTGAATTGGATTCAAATGTGGGTCAATTGGGTTGAGATTTGGTTTGGATTGATCATATAAAAGATGAATATAAGTTTTGAATGGAAATTGGGGAGAATTGAGATCAAATTGAATTCAATTGAAGGGTTTAAGTTGGTTTTGTGGACAAAAAGGCCGAGTTGGGTGTTTTTGTGAAATTAAGGTGTCAACCATCCTGATTTGAGCCACAGACCAATGGAATCTCAATTTGGGTCCTCTATGTACTACTCTTATCTAAACCCCGACCTAGGGCTAGTGGGTCTAGGGGACCATCTACATGAGTGTCCCAAAGGATCAAGGGATGAAAGTCAACAAGTTGTATTTAGGCTTATGAGTGAGTGAGTGAAAGTGAGTGAAGGTGAGTGAAAGTGAGTGAAACAACTCTAGACCAACATCCAGGGTCAACCTTAAGGTCAAGCAGTCATATGGGAACTCTCCTTGAGCTTCCCCATAGTGGCCACACCTATTAAGTGCTAGAGGTTATGACCAATATTTGGAACTTCAAGTTGAACAAAAAAAAGTTTGGAATTTCTAATGTTGAGGGTCCATTTCTAGTTCTCTAGGAATAGTCAACATGAAAGTTCTATGGCTATATCCTAGGCTACTAAAGAGAAAAAACTAGACATTAACCAAAAATTAGGTTAACAAAGTTTTAGTACGCTGACGCTGGGATTCGGTCATCACGATGGCATAAGCTAGGGGCATCTAGAGGTGAGAGGCTAGATGGCATTGATTTGGAGTCGAGATGTTATGGAATCAGCCTTAAGTTAGCCAATGTTCTTTGCAAGCACCGGGAGGGGGTAAAAAATAGGGTATGCTTCTATTTGTCACAATACTACAATTTTGTCTTAAATCATTTGAATCCTACATAGATTAAAATCTCTTTGTAAGAGAAAAGGCTTTTCCATAATATCCAAACTTGTTATATTTTGTTAAGCTTTTACGTTTAGTTGTTACTTTCTTTTTAAGCTCTTTTATTAGTAATTTTTGGTAAACAAATCTTTTAATTCTTTAATCTTTCTAGATTACAATTTAAGCATAATTTTTGTGAGTTAATTTTAAGAGTTATCACATTCCTTGTGGGATCGATACTGGGGTTTTAAAGAAAATCTTATATTACTTGAAACGATACGTTATATCTAGATAGACCTTTAATGGTTTTGAATTCCACTATCAACTCTCTAAAGTGATGCCTACCACACTCTTTCACTTTAATATGTAATTGGTGAAGCTATGTCTTGAATAGAGGCTTAGTTCTTAAGAAATGTTATCTAAGGATACTTAGTTAAACAATTATATAACTCCTTGCAAAAATAAACAGTAAAACTTTTTTTCTACATGTTAAAACAAGTTAACCTTGCACTAGCCAGCCTCATTCACATAGAATTTAAAATAAAGATATTATGTTCTTATTTTCTTAAAATTGCAATAATTTTAAATTGACACCACATATCTTATTTCCTTTTAAAACATAACAATTTAAGTGTATGTTATGGAGGACAAATAAAGTTAAGCTTTTAAAACTTTTTCTCCCCTTAATTTTTAATATATTAAATAGTGTAAAACATGAATATAAGTAAGGAGAAAATAGTGCATAAATATCTTTTACCACATTTGTCTATCAACAAAATTAATAAACATAAGTAGGAAAGAACAAGTATGCAATAACACTTAAATTACTGGTAAACATGGTAAGAAGAAAAAAATGGAATTACACTATAAACATTTCAAAATATTCCAACATATAAGTATAAAAACTACTCCAGAGCAATAAACAAAATTAATCTAGTTAGTATAATAACAACAGAACCAAAATAAACATAGTGTCCATTACATTAGAAACATATAATTGAAAATACATCAGCTGCAACAATAATAGGAAAATAACATCTAGCACATTCACATCAAAATAAGAATAAACTAATCCTCTTCCTCTTTTTCATCACATCTCCCTTCTCCACTTCCTCATCTCCAACGTAATCTCTTTTCATTTAATTGTCAGATGCTTATAGATATTTTTGTATATATATTTAGATCTAAATAGCACCTTTACTATTGGCTTATGTGTTGCCAACCGTATGTACTACAGTCCAATAAAATACTTACCATTGACATTTCAATGAAAAGATCATTCATAAGTTTCATAGATAGGTGGTCAATTAAACCAACATGATAGAAGAACAAGATAAAAAATATGTATTAAAGAACTGCGATGGACCATTCCTATGTCCAAACTCATCATGCCTCCGGTAAATCCTTAAGTTCCATTGAGAATTAAGATGTAGAGGATATGGTGGATCCTTCTACTTCCAGAGAACATACTAAAGTTTAGTCACAATGAGAAGACTAAGGATTCATCTCCCTCACTCTACATAATCCTAATCAAATCAAAACACTCACGAACCTAAAGATCAACACAAAATTACCAACAATCCAAACCACAACAAACAACCAACACAACACACTAAAAATAAATACAAACTTGGGATGCCTCCCAATAAGCGCTTAATTTAATGTCATCAGCCCGATAAATACAGGTATCTACTTAGATTGACCCAACATTAAAACCTCATTTATCAATGGTCTCTCTCCTCCTAAGTAGTGTTTAAGTTTTTGTTCTATCACTTTAAATACTCTGTCTTTCTTTGAAAGTTTAATATCAATTGCACCAGAAAGGATAAAATTTAACTATGTTAAATGGCCCAGACATCTCGATTTAAGTTTTTCAGAAAATAATTTCAATCATGTATTATATTATAAAACCTCCTATCTAGGCTCAAAATCTTTCCTTAGAATCTTTCGATCATGCCACTTTTTATTGTCTCTTTATAAACCTTGGCATTTTCATAAAATTCTTGTCTAATTTCCTCGAGTTCAGTTAACTGCAATAATCTTTTCTCACCAGCTTCTTTCATATTATAATTAATTTCCTTAACATCACAATAAGATTTATGTTTTAATTCCACTGGTAAATGACAAGCTTTATCAAAGATGAACCTTTATGGATACATTCCTATAGGTGATTTATAAGCAGTCCTATAAGCTCATAATTCTTCATCTAATCTCAAAGACCAATTTTCTCTACTAGGATTGATAGTTTTTTCCAAATCCTTTTGATTTCCTGTTAGATACTTTTGTTAAATCACTTATATATAAATGATCTGTGTTGAGAATTTTATACTTAATCCATACTTACTAACTAATTTCTCAATTTTTCTATTTCTATAGTGGCTCCCCTCATCACTAATGATCTCTTTAGGCATATCAAATTTACTAAAAATTTTCTTCTTAAAGAGTTTATCTACACTTTCAGCATCACAATTTGGAAGATTCGCTGTCTCAATCCATTTTGAAACATAGTGCATATCTATCAGAATATATAATTTACACAATGATAGTACAAATGGACCCATAAAGTCTAAACCCCAAGCATCAAAAATCTCAATTTGTAAAGTAAAATTTAGGGGTATTTCATCATGCTCAGAATTATTGCCTACTTTTGACATCTATCACAAGTATTTATATATAGATACACATCTCCAAATAGAGTAGGCCAATGAAATTCAGATTGTAAAATCTTAAAAGAAGTTCTATTAGCTCCAAAATGTCCTTTAAATTTAGAATCATGACATTTCTTCATAATTTTTAGGGTTTCTTATATAGGTACATGATCCTAATTTTCTATATATATAGATGAAAAATGTGATGTATGGGATTATATGATTAATTTCCTTAATAGTTGTTCTTAATTTGCAATAAAGCCAAAACTTGATCAAAAGCAAAAGCTAAGTAAATATTTCACTATGAAGCAAATAAGAATGCAGTTATAATATTTCAATATGGGATACTACGCAAGTATACGTATCGTTATCAAGTAATATAAAACTTTCTGATTAAGTCCCGAGTATCGAACCCGCAAGGAGGACTAAATTTAGATAACAAAATTTTCTTAGCACTATATTCTTACTTGAACTTAAGATGATAAAATAAGAATGAAAGTTTGATTCTTTTTGTAATTTTTTATAATTAAAAATAAATTAAACAACTAATTAATTTAACTAAAATACTTGCAAGATGCAGACAATATAAATAAAATATTTTTTCCCTTATTATGAATCAGTGATAAATATAGAAATTCTGATGTGGAAGTATGCTAAATGTGTTGAAAGGAGCAATAATATTCTTTACCCTTACTAGAGATGTTATAAAGAACATTGGCTAATCTATAGTTTGAACAAGCTTAAAGACCGGCTAGGTAAGGAAGATACTAAAAGTTCCCTCTTCTCCCTCCACCTGAGGGCTAACATCTTGTATCAAAACCTAAAACTTGGGGGCTTTAGCCTTTCACTCTAAATTCATCTAGTTCTAACCCTTTAAAAGTCTATTTCTATATTTATTTGCACTCAACCCCATGAATTACATTCTCATTCATGAAATTAATATGTGATTCAAACCATTTGTTGACTGAGACAATACCATCTCAGATCTTACATGTTCTCACAACTGGTATTAACATCTTAATTGGTCAAATCAAGAAGTAAATGAGGTGCAAGGTTTTGAATCATCACAATTTCTTACAATAATGAAGTTTAATACTTCACACAAGAATCCATGGAGAAAACACAACCACACATGAGTTTAAAAGTAGAAATCATGCAAACAAACAAGAAATCTAAATTAAAACTGAGTGTAGACACAAAGATAAACACTTATCTGAAAAACTCTCCACCAAATGTCTTGAAGTTCCCTTGAATTCTCCTCCTTCTCTCACAATACAAACTAATAATCAAAATAAAAGAAAATAAAATAAAGGTGGTCGGCGACGACGATGGTGGCTGTAATGTTTGATAGGTTGCTAGCCTATTCTCTTGGAAAATCTAAGTTTTTTTTATAAAAACCTAAGGGGTTCCTTGGTTTCTCTTCAAAAAAGTGTCATCATTCAATGAATCTTCTAGAAGTTGCCTCCTCAAAAGCCAATTAAATGAATTTTCGTGTCCATGGGCTATTTCCCACGTTTTTATCAAGGGTTGCTTCAAACACCTCTTCACAAATCCACTTCAATAAAATAAATCATCAAGTAACTACTTCTGGTGCTTAAACACGGGGTGTCGGGTGCTTAAGTGCGGTGCTCTATGCTTAGGCGCCCCAGTTCATTTTTGCACCTTTCTTCAGTTTTGCTCCAAATTTGACCTTTTTCACTCATTTTAGCATTTTTCATCCATTTGATTGTACCTAAAAGAAAAACACTTAAATACATTTTATTAAAGCGTAATATCTCAAAAATAGGTATAAAAATGTGTATAAAAATACTATATATTTAAGGTGTATCAGTACACTTCTCCTTATCACCTGATCCTTACATTTTCTATAAGGATATGGGTCGTTGATACACCAAAATAATATATCATTTTAAGTACATCTTTTATGCTTATTTTTTGTGATATTGCACTTTAAAGAAGTGTATTTTTGTGTTTTTATTATAAGTATATTATTTTTATGCATTTGGAGGAAAAGTAGCAAAAATGGCAAAATTTTGAGCCAAAACAGCAAAGTTTCGGATTCTAGCGCATAAAGTGCCAGATATGCCAAATTGGCGCCATATGCGCCAGAACGATGTCAGATGTGCTGAAGCTCAGAACAACACAATCTTCATAAACTAGTGCATAATGAGCCAGAATGGCGCTAGATGCTTCATTTTACAGAGAGTTGGCACATGATGCGCGTTTAAGATGAATTTTACGCGAATTTTCAAAGGAACACTTGTTCTAAACACCTTTTGGAGTAATTCATGAATCTAAACACTTTGGAAGGTTCTTTTCTAAAGGTATGTGTCTCTTGGATCAAACGACACATCTTTTAAATTCAAAAGAGTTGACTTTTGGAGGGAAATTTGAATTCCTTTTGAAAGGAGTCAGTCCATAATAAAAGAAGAAGACTTAAAAGACTTCAAAAAGGAGGGACGTAAAGGATGGGAAATAGGTGGCATGAAAGTAAAGGAGAGAAGAAGAGGAGACTTTCTTCTAAGGTTGTAAGAGGAGAGGGAAGGTGAGAGATTTCTTCTTCATTACACTTCTCTGAGAGATTTGAGTGTCCTTGTAAGGAGAGAAAGGCTTGGAGAGAACCTTTAGGAATTTGCTTGGGAAGGTTTGTGAGTTAAGTTGTGTCTTTTTTTTTGTAAACTTATTTTTACATATGAAATTCATGTTTTATGGTATCTATTGAATGAATTATGAGTAGCCTTCTTTATCCTTTTCCCTACTTTGAGATATGGTTTTGTGAAGAATTAATTTTTTTTCTATGGTTTTAAAAATGAATAATTTGGGATGATTTGAACTTCGATATTCATTTACTTTTCTTTCTGGCCAATTGAAATGTTAAAACATATTGAGAAACATATGTTCTGAAAAGGGCTATGATTTCTACAATAGGTGGAGAATCACATTTGATTTCATGGGAGAGTATGTTATCCGTGGAATTGGATGCAAATAAATAGGAAAATATACTTTGTTGGATGTAGAATTGAAGATAAGGTGACATATTAAAATCCCCAATTTGGTCCAATTGATTGGAAACTAATGTGAGATTGTTAGCCCTTAAGGGAGAGAGTAGTGGTAGCTCTAGAGTGGCAGCCGGTGTTCTCCCAGCCTAATCATGGAATTAGGGCCCAAAGTCTGGATTAGTCAATGTTCTTTACAGCACTCGAAAGAGGTAAAGAATAAGATTACTCCTATTTGGCACAAAAAAGTTTTTATATATATTTTCAAATGATTTTAATTTCTTCACAATATATTTCTCATTGTAAAGGAAAATGATGCTATCTTAAATTTGAACCTTCCATCAACAAAAAAACTTTGTTTAGTTTTCATAATTTTACTTTTAAATGTTTAGTTTTTTAGTGAGTTAACTTTGCCTTTCAACTGCATTTTAAAGGGGATTTGACAGTTCTTAAAAGAGTTCTAAAGATAAACTATTTTCATAAAAGGTATTTTTTTTTGGATTATTTTGCATATTTGTTATTATATATGCAGTGTGTATTTTGTAATACTGAAAAATATTTGTAAAATTTACACACTAAATCTACCCGCATCAAGTTTTTGGCGCCATTGTAGGGAAAGTAACGGAAAATTTTAGTAAGTATTTTATTTTATTTTTAAAAAAATATAGAAAATAAAAAAGAGAGTGTTTGTAGTTTAGTTTTGAACATTTTCTTATTTAAGTGTGTTTGTTTCTTTTTAATTACTTGCTTTGTTTATTTATGTGTAGTGTAAGATCTGAAAATTTAGTACCTTATAATTCTGAATTGGAGAGAACTACAAGAAAATTTTGAAATCAACAAAAATAAATAGATCATTTTAGAAAAATGGCTTGCAATTTAAGTAATGCTAAAAATGAAAATGAACATTATCAGAGAACTTTAAGAGATTATGCTAATCCTACAGTTGATAAAATTCATTTGAGCATACAAAACCCTATTTTAGCTGCCAATTCATTTGAGTTTAAACATGTTATTATCCGAATGGTACAAAATAATTAGTTAAGAGGAACACCAACTGAATATCCTAATTTACATCTTGCTAGTTTTCTATAATTGCGTGTTACATTTAAATTTGATGGAGTGTTGAATGATGTTGTCATGCTTAGACTTTTTCCTTTTGAACTAAGGGATAAATCTAAGATGTGTTTAAACTCATTAGCACTCGGATAGACATTAGCAATCGAATCTATCATACATGGGGAGATTTGTCACAAAAATTTTTATTAAAATATTTCCCACCTTAAAAAATTGCTAAGCTTAGAAATTATATCACATCATTTTGTCAGTTTGAAGGGGAATCAATTTATGAAGCCTGGGAAAGATTTAAAGAACTCCTTAGAAAGTGTCCACACCATGTGTTGCCAAATTGGTTAATAATTCAAAATTTTTCTAATGGGTTGGTTGGATCTCTTAGATCTATAATTGAGGTTGTTGTCGATGGATCATTAATTTTAAAACCATTCGATGAAGCATATTCATTAATTTAAGAGATGACTGCTAATAATTTTCAATAGCCCTCTGAAAGGATAAATCCAAAAAGAGTAACTAGTATTCATAATTCTGATGCAATATCTATGTTAGCTGCCCAAATAGTTGTTATATCAAAGAAGATAAATCAATATAGAATGAATTATTCTCAGACAACACCTGTGCCTGAGGAAAACTCATTAGGACAAATGATAGAATCTCAATCTTCTTATAAGACTTTAAATGCAATAAACAATTGTTCTAATAATCCTTATGCCAATTATTATAATCCTTTTTGGAAGACTTATCCAAACTTTAGTTAGAGTAATAATAATTCTAATGCTGCAAATCCGTAATGGCGAAATAATACTGTGAACTCATTGGGAAACTCCAACAATTAAGGGAATCAAACTTATAAACCCTATTACCCCCCAGATTTTAATAATTTGCAGAGTAAGGAGAAAAAGTTATCAATGGAAGAATTGATATTGCAAATGAGAAGTCAATTATAAAGTCAAGGAGCTACAATTAGAAACATGGAAAATCAATTGAGATATATTGCTACTTAGCAATAGACCTCTACGAACATTTCCGAGTAATGTTGTAGTAAATCCTAATGATCAGAATAAAGAGCAAATTAAAGATATTCAACTAAGAAGTGGAAAAGAATTAGAAAACAGAGTTCAATGAGAATTTGAAATTGAAAAAGATGAGGTGGAAAATGAAAAATCTAGTAAAGATTTTCATTTTGAAGCAGAAAGTCTTATTAAACAAATGAAAATCTATATATAAAAACCACCACCTCCATTTCCTCGAAGATTGAGGCAGAAAAATAGAGACAATTAGTTTTCAAAATTTTTGGAAATCTTGAGGAAATTAACAATAAACGTTCCATTTGTTGAAGCTTTTGAACAAATTCCAAGCTATGTGAAGTTCATGAAGGATATACTTAATAAGAAAAGGAACTTTGTAGATAATGAGATTGTTGCACTCAGTGAAAGAGTGTAGTGCTATAATTCAAAAAAAGCTTCCCAAAAAACTTAAAGATCCTATAAGTTTTACAATTCCTTGTGCTATTGGCAAACAATTTTATGGAAAAGCTTTATGTGATTTAGGTGACAATATTAACCTTACACTGTTATCAATTTTCAGAAGGTTGTGCTTAGGAGATATTTCATATAATACTGTAACTCTTCAGTTAGTTGATCATTCGATAACCTATCCTAAAGGATTTATAAAAGATGTTTTAGTAAAGGTTGATAAATTTATCTTTCCTATGGATTTTATTGCATTAGATATGGAGAAAGATAAAGAAATTCCTATCATTTTAGGAAGACCATTCACAGCAACTGTATGAACTTTGATAGATGTGTAGAAAGGAGAACTAACTATGGGAGTTAGTGATCAAGATATTTCATTTAATATTGCAAAATCAATGAGATACCCTGCAAAAGAATAAGAGATTAAATGCTTTAGAATAGATATTAACGAATATTTAAGCTATGAATATTTCAAGAAAACTTTTGAAAGTGAATTTGAAAAGGAATATATGGAATATCAAGATGAGGATAAAATTCAAGATGAATCTATGGAAGTGAGTAAAGAGGATTTAGATTATGTTCAGGAAAAATTTAAAATGTTAGAACATACATAAAGTAACAAAAATTTGATTTCACTTATTGAGAAACCTCCTTAACTATAACTGAAAACACTTCCTACACATTTGAAGCATGCATTATTAGAAGATTTATCTACACTACCTGTTATAGTATCCTCAGAATTAATTGATGAGTAAAAACAACAGTTATTGGAAACTTTGAAAAGACATAAGAAAGCCTTTGGATAGACATTAGCTGATATTAAAGGAATCAATCCTTCAATTTGGATGCATAATATTTTATTGGAAGATAAACATGAACCAAGAGCTAATCCTCAAAGGAGATTAAATCCTATGATGAAAGAAGTTGTGAAGAAAAAAATTTTAAAATGGTTAGATGCTAAAATAATATATCCTATTTCAGACAGTGCTTGGGTAAGTTCAGTTCAAAGTTTTCCAAAGAAAGGAGGTGTGATTGTAGTGACAAATGAGCATAACAAATTAATATCAACAAGATAAGTCACTGGTTGGAGAATAAGCATAGATTATAAAAAACTAAATTCTACCACCATGAAGGAACATTTTCCTTTACCCTTTTTGGACCAGATGTTGGATAGATTGGCTGGGCATAAATATATATTTTTTTTCTAGATGGATATACTGATTATCATAAAATACCTATGGCTCCAGAGGATCAAGAGAAGACAACATTTACTAGTCCTTATGGAAAGTTTTCTTTTTGGCGAATGCCCTTTGGATTATGTAATGCACCTGCATCTTTTCAAAGATGTATGATGTCAATTTTCAGTGATTTGATTGAAAAAGAGATTAAAGTCTTTATGGATAATTTTTCTGCATTTGGAACTTCATTTGAAATATGTCTAAATCATTTAGAAAAAGTTCCGGAGCGTTGTGAAAAGACTAATCATATTGAACTGGGAAAAATGTCAATTCATGGTTGCAGGAGGAATTGTGCTTGGACATAAGCTTTTAAAAAAGGGAAATTTTGACTTTAATCAAGATTGCCTTAAAGCCATTGAATCTTTAAAGGAAAAATTAATCACTGCTCCTATAATTGTTTCACCTGATTAGGAGAAACCTTTTGAATTAGTGTGTAATGCTAGTGATTATGCTATTGGAGTTGTTTTAGGCAGAGATATGATAAGATTTTTAAAGTTGTATACTATCCTAGTAAGACTCTTAATGATGCTTAGATCATCTACACTACCACTGAAAGAGAGTTATAAACTATTGTGTATGCTTTTGATAAGTTTAGATCATATCTGATAAATGTGTTGTGCATACTGACCATTCATCTATTAAATAATTGACGCAAAAGAAGAATGCTAAACCAAGATTAATTAGATGCGTACTTCTTACGCAAGAGTTTAATTTTGTAATAGTTGATATAAAAGGGACAAATAATCAAATTGTCGATCATCTATCCAGGATAAAATAGGAAGAAATGCTTGATTTGGAAAAATAAATTGATGAAACTTTTCATGATGAACAACTATATGTTGTAAGAGGATGGGAAATACCTTGGTATGTTGATTTTGTAAATTATATTGTTAATGGTATTTTACCATATGAACTCACAAAACAACAGGAAAAGAAATTCATTCATATTGCAAAATCTTATTTTTGGTATGAACCTTATTCTTATTAATAATGTAAAGATTTAGTAATGAGACGAAGTGTGCCTTATAAAGAAATTCAGGAAATTATCCAAAAATGTCACGATTCTGAATTTTGAGGTTATTTTGGGAATGATAGAACTGTTCATAAAATTTTGCAATCTTGATTTTATTGGCTTACTCTATTTAGNAATTTCAATTTCTTCACAATCTATATACTCATTGTAAAGGGGAATGATGTTTTCTTAAATTTGAAGTTTCTGGCAAAACAAAAACTTTGTTTAGTTTTTGTAATTTTACTTTTGAAAGTTAGGTCTTAGTTAATTAACTTTGATTTTCAACTGCATTTTACATAGCATTTACCTTAGTAGTTAATATTCAAACTTCACACTTTTCTTTTATTTTTGTATTTTTAAATTATAAAATAATTTTAAAAACTTACTTTAAGGATTTTCCAACTTCTCTGTGAGATCGATATCTAGGACTCCATTAAAGCCCTTTATTATTTGAGCGATATGTAGACTTGCGTTGATTTTAATGGAGATTTTATAGTTTAAAAAGAGTTTTAAAACATAAACTATTTTCATAAAAGGTATTTTTGTTGGGATTATATTATATATTTATTATATATCTGCCGTGTGTAATTTTGTAATATTGAAAAATATTTGCAAAATTTACACATTAAATCTACCCTCGCATCAATTGGCTTCATGCCATTATCTTGCACCCTAATGACTGCACACTTGTCAGTTAGATTTAGAAGAGAGAACTGTCTTATACTATCTTGAATGGTGCCCTTTACCGATGCTTGTTTAACCAAATGTGGTTGCGATGTGTTAGAAACGATTAGATCCATAAGATCTTGACTGAGGTCCATGACAGTCTCTTTTTCCCACTAGTTGGGTCCTAAGATGAAAGTAAAGATTAATATGCTTAGATATTATTGGTTTATGATGACCCTTGATTGCATAGGTTATGCTAAGCAGTGTCATCATTGCCAAGTATTTAGTTTGGTACCTCATCAACTCTTGAATGCACTGCATCCCACAATAGTATCTTAGCCCTTTGAGGCCTGAGGAGCCGATACTGTAGGACCTATCAACCCTCCTTCCTCTAAGGGACATTGATTTTTACTAGTAGCCACTGACTACTTTTCCAAGTGGGTGGAAGCCATTCCCATAAGAGAGGTCAAGACTGAGAATGTGTTGCACTTTCTACAGAACAACATTATGTACCGATTTGGTGTGCTACTTCGTTTCATCTCTGATAATGAGATAGTTTCAATAATACCATGATCAATCAACTTGCTTGCCACCATTAGATTGATTGGCGATACTCCATGATATACTCTCCGAGACCTAACGGCTTGGTTGAAGCCTTTAATAAGACCTTAGTAAACCTCATTGAAAAAAATCCTTCACACAAACAAGAAGTGGCATGAGAAGCTCTTAGAAGCTTTGTGGGTGTATTGTACGACATATCACACCCCCACTAGCTCTACCGCTTACACTCTGACATTTAGGTTCGAAGAAGTCCTTCCCTTGGAAGTCAGACTGCCTTTATTGAAGGTTGCTCTAAGAAAAAAACATCACTAATTAGGACAACATCCGTCTCATGTTGGAGGAGCTCAATAATCTTAAGGGGCTTAGGCTACAAGTCCAACAATAACTCGAGCTTAAAAAATTCCTGAATGACCTGAGCTCATGACAAATTGGTGAGAACGAGGGTCTTCATAATTGGAGACTTGGTGTTGGTTCTACGTTGCTCAATTGTGACTCACCATTGAAGGCATGCCAAGTTTGAGCCAAATTAGGAGAGATCGTTTGTGATCAACAAAGTCTACGAAGGAGGTGCCTAATTGCTAATGCAAACAAACCTCATCCAATGCCTTTTCAATGGGTGATACCTGAATAAATATTATGCTTAGCTTATTCTACATTTCATCACTATATTTTATGAGGAAATTTATGTTCAAAGCGTATGTAATTTGTAATCCAGTTTTATTGAGCAATAAAGAAAATGTATTTATTTGCCACCTCTTCATTATGTGAGTTGTTTATAGTGACTACCTTGCTTTTTTCAAGAAGTTGACTTATAGTTCATGACAATTTTATGTAGGAGAAGCCTTGTTCTTCTCTTAATTTGATTGTCGGTTTGCATTTCGTGCAAGGCTGAAGTCTTACGGACGACCTAAACCAGGTGCAACTAATAATCAATATAAGAGAAACCTTACTCTTCTCTTACCCTATCTTCCATCAATCCTCTCTATGCAGGGTCCAGAACTAGTATACCCACTGATCATCAGTGTCTTTGACATACATGTCCAGTTCATCTTTATGAATGAAGAACATGTGCGTGTTCCTATCGCTTTGAGTGAGTGTGGTTGATATCCTTCTATGGATATGGCTTAGATAAAAGGCTAAACATTTTTGTGGCTAGATCGACATGAGAGATTATTACTGCCATTTCAAGAAAAGATGTGTTGCATCGGGTGTAGCATTCAACTTGCCTATCCGATCCGTTCCTGAGTGGAATACCTTCATACCCTCAATAAATCCTTAGTCGAGTCACCTTCTTAGGAGTTTCACAAAAGTACCTTATACAGGTTGGGCTACCTCAAGCTCCCTCAAAATAAGGACTACTCTACTATCCTTTGAGGAATCCCCATGTGGGTCTCTTTGCCAAAGCTGGCAAAAACACGTCAAAGATGAACCAATGTACTCCACCACTTTCAAGGTCGGGTTACTTTGATACCTTTCCAATAAAAAAATACCTCATTATTCTCAGGGAATTCGTAGTGAAAATTTTGATTGATGGTTTCCTAACAAATGTATCTCACTTAGGTTGCTTGGGTAATATGCTACCTTGCCAATAGACATGTTGTATTAGTTAGAGCACTCACTCACATAGTTGATTCGTGCCTAATAGGGATCCACGATACCTAATCAAATTGCTACAATTTTCTCGATAAGGGTTACTTTGCTCGTTCTTAATGAAATTCCTAGTAGAGTTGTTTAGCTAGAGTTTACAAAAAAACACCCCAAGGTTGGACCGTCTAATGCTTCCAAACCTTTAAAAACCTCTTTGGTATTTTGATTTACTTGGTTGATTTTGTTCACTATGTTGAAAGATATCGTATCAACTTAAAGCCTTTGTTTTGGTTGATCCACGTTTAGGTGGGATATCTTCATGATCGTGAAAATCTCTAGCAAAAGACATCCTGTGGGCACATTTGGAAAATTGCTACTATGGTAGGCCTACCTGAATCATCCTGCCTCTTTAGTGATTTTTGTCGACTTGGCTGACTTTGCTTGCCATGTTGGAAAGAATGTCACACTGATTCAAGCCCTCTTGTTCGCTCAATCTCATGCATAAGCCAGGTATTCTCATGCCTACGAGAAAAATCCTCAGTAAGGGTCACTTTGCCAAAGCCTACAAAAGCGTTGCAAGAACGGATTGCCTTATTCATTCAACTCCCTCATATACAATGTTTGACTAGGTCGATCTCATCACATTGTCATTAGACAAGCAGCATTTGTTAAGCCACCCAAGCTATCTAACTGATTTGTGTTGGGTCACGATGTCCTTACATCTAAAAATATCATGATGCTATAAGAATCACCTTGGCCTATTCTTATTATAGCATCTTGCATCACTAGATCACCTTAGCCATCTAACATTTGATGTCTCTTGAACTATATGACTCCTTGGTCAGTTCTTTCATGAGAACATCTCATCTTGTGACGATTTATGGCTTCCTGACCATTTGAATTTAATGCTTCTCAAATCGCATGACTCTTCAGTCGGTTCCTTTACAAGAGCATCCCATCTCATGGTGACTCTATCTTTTTAGTCACTTACTATCATGTTTCTTGAGTTGTACACCCTTGACCAGCTCTTTTATGAGACAATCTTGTCTCTTGACACCATCGACTTTTTAGCCATATTTTATTGTAGTTCTCAAACCCTATGACCTTTTCAGGTGGTTCCTTCATGATAACACAATGTACAAACTCGAATTACATGAGATAATCTAACCTTTTACCATGCATACCCTTAAGGTTGAATGTAAACCCTTCGGTATTTCTCCTTACCACAATATGTATTTGAGGCTTCATCAATCCTCGGGTTCATGACTCTAAAGCCTTTGAACTCACCTTCGGGTCAAGCTGATATGGCCATTGAATCCACCCTTCATGTTAGATATAAGTCCCATGTGCATTCATTCCAGTTGACGTCACTAGGCACTGCTCCTTAGTTATGTGACTATGTTGTTGATCGAACCATGTGGTCCCTCGGCTAGTTCATTCATGAGGACATTTTATATTTTAACGTATTTAGCTTTATTGTGGCTCCTTAGCCAACCTACCTATCCCTTTACTGATGATGCGAGACTCGGGCATTCATCGCAAACATTGTGTGGGCATTAAGGTTACACACCTCGGTCAGTTCACAGGTCAGAATCAAGTTACCTTGACTTACCTTCCTAATGGATCAATGCGGACTATCTCTTAGAAGCAATGTGAGATTATCAACATTCCTTCTTGATCTAGTAAACCTATTACCACTGAATGAGCAACCCATCAACATTCCTCATTAAACTAGCAAGCAGCTCCTTAGCCAACCAGCCTACCTCTCGAAGAGCGGCGTAAAGCCCTACGAGAGTCCTCATCGATGTAATGTAGGCATTTGAAGTTTCAATACATTGATTACCTTTGTGTTCATGACTCTACGATCTTTGAACCACCCTTTATGGTCACGTCTTTATGGCCTTTGGAACACATTCAGTTTAAGCCTCTAAAGGCCTCTAGACCCACCTTACTGGTCATGCCTCTACGACCTCTAAACCACCCTTAGGGTCATACCTCTATGGCCTCTGGACACACCTCTCATGGTCATGTCTCTATGGCCTCTAGGCCAACCCTTAAGGTCATGTCTCTACAGCCTCAGGACCCACCTTTTAAGTTGGATGTAAGTCACATTCGCATTCCTTCTCAATCCCTAGAATTGGATACGTCCCTCAGATTTTTCCCTCACAGGGTACTTGACTCTTTTTGGTCGTTCGAGCTACGTCAGTTGCATGACAAACCTTGGCTTGATAAAAAATTGAGCTACTTCCAATAAGTGCACTGTGCCTTAGCGGTGCAACACACTTTTTTGGTTCCTTTATTGGCATCAATTTTTGAATTCACGAGTGTAGAGTGCCTACTTGAAGGACTCGTGATGATCTACTATGCATTCAAAGTATCATGTAGTTCAAGATAAACATTTAAGATCTACAACTACATGCCCCGAACAGAGAATTACAACTGGTACCGATTCTGGCCTACCTGGGAGAATTCCCTGTAGGATGATGCTAGCTCTGACTCCAAACATGCCTCATGTTTGTTCTAATGTTTAGATATGTTACTCCATAAAATCAAAGTTTTCAGTGGCCAATGGTATTCACCATCATCTCCCACGTGCATTTTGGGAAAATTTGGATTCAGATCGATTTTACTCCCGTGGTGTCGGCACCAAAATCCCTTGTTTAAAACCTTGGGAATGTTCATTTTTGAGTTACTAGGTTGTATTTTAGTGATACACATTTTTTTGTAGCTTTCGGATCGACAAAAAACAATGTTACAGACGTCTGGGTCAAATTTAGGGTTTTTGACGGTCGGTGTCGTACACGGGCCCCAGAATCCATTTTCATTCGATATGGTGCACCCCCAGGGTTGCGTTTGAATTTGAGAAGACCTAATTCTAGCTCTTGATGTTTCTTGGTGGTTCTAAGATCCGTAGAAGCGGTCTATGTGAAGTTCCAGCAAAGAAACAAAGATGGACTCCAAAAGCCCCTTTGCATTTTCTTTCTTAGCCAACCACGGGATGTTTGTAGAGAATGCTAGGTTTGTGTTGTTGTTTTCCTAGAGGAAGCCCTAGGTAAGGAAGCATATTTGTGGCCAAATCCTTTGCAAATTTGAGTGACTTCAAGTAATAAATCCTAGTGGGTCAGAATCCCAATTTCCCATGGCTTTGGCACTTGCAACCATTCTTGGAGTGATTAGAATGGTCAAATCTTGAAGAATGAGAAAATTTTTCTAGGTAGCCCATTCTACAAAATCATGGAGGGGGGTTGTAGGTTCGAAAAAACTTATAACTAGTCCTTTCTACAAACAATGAAGGAATCCTCCTACAAGAAATCAGAGGATGAAGTTCTCCATGTTCTTTGCCAAAGCCAAAGGCTGCTATGCTGCATATCTAAAAGCTTAAATCCTAGCTATCTATGTGAGAGCATTGATTGAGTTTGGCTCACTATTCATGGTGATAAATTGCATCTTGCATATCTAATTGTATGTTTGTATGCTCGTTGGTTTGGTCGACGAGACAGGTATGACCGGCCACCAAACATCATCCGACTCAATTAATCGTCTATCACCAGACAATTCAATTGGTTGGATGATATCGGTCAGCCCAGCCATATGCTTTTTGATTGGTCAGCTGTGTGTATGCCTTATTTGTGGTATTGCAGTGGGTTGGTTGCTCACGTTAGGCAAATTGACCGGTCGATACTAATCTGCCCAGACATATTTCTAATGATTGACCAATTACGTGTGAATTATGTGTTGCATCTCACATACCACACTTTGCCTTAACTTGTTTCCCTTGCCCATCGACATTACACTTTGATCTGATCGACAACCCTGGCTCGGACGACCAATCACTTTGGTCCAACCAGCCACCTCAGCTCGATCGATTGATTACTTTGGTTCCGACCGCCTAGCCTTATTGACCTACCACTTTGGTACAACCGGACGCCCCAACCCGGTCGACCAAACACCTTGGTCTCATCGGCCGCTTAGCATAGTCGACCAATTACCTTAGTCTAGTCGCCACCTTATCCCGACTAAACATGTTGGCTACGTTACCCTGGATTGACCACGCGGGTCGAACAACCAACTTCACCTGCATAGTGTGTGTTTTGCATGTGTATTAGTGTTGCTTGCATGATATTTTGCATAGTGATTATCACATGCTTAAGTTGCATTTTGAGTGTTCATTCATATACTCATCCACTTGTATGATTCTCTCGAGTTAGAATCATCATTCTTTTGAGTTAGTGTCCCTTGGGATACACTCATTCACTTTGGTCACTGCCTCCATAGTAGGCCCACTTCCGAGTCACTACACCCCGTGCACACTCAACCCTCTAGGTCACTACCTCGACGACACACCCGTCTTTTGGGTTGCTGTCTCCATGACATGCCCACCTTTTGTATCACTTCCTCCATGATACACCCATCCTTTAGGCCGCTGCCTCCACGACACGCTCACCCTTTCAGGTCTCTGCGTCAATGGTATACCCATCATTCGAGTTGCTGCCTCCACATCATGCTCACCCTTCTGGATCCCTACCTCCATGTCACACATATTTTTCGGGTCGCTGCCTCCATGACACACCCAATCTTTTGGGTCACTGCCACCATGATATACCCATCTTTTGGGTCGCTGCCTCCACGATATGCCAATCTTTTTGGGTTATTACCTGCATGACATGCCCATTCTCTGGGTCACTACTTCCATGACTCTCTCACCCATTCAGACACTACCTCCATGACATACCCATCCTTTGGGTTGCTACCTCCACTACACGCCCGCCCTTTTAGGTCACTGCCTCCATGACACACCCACCCTTCAGGTCATTGCATCTATGGAAAACTCATCTTTTGGGCCACTACTTCCACGACACTCCCACCCTTTCGGATCACTGCATTTATGACACACCCATCCTTTGGCTGATGCCTCCATGACACACCCATCCTGTCATGTCACCGACTTTATGACAAACCCATCTTTTGAGCCACTGCACCCACGACGCGCCCACCCTTTCGGGCCACTCCCTTTATGACAAACCTATCTTTTGGGTCATTGCCTCCACAACACGCCCACCATTTTGGGTCATTGCCTTCATAGCGCACCCATCTTTAAGATTGTTGTCTCCACGGCACGCCCACCCATTTGAATCACTACCTTCATGAATCTTTCAGCTTGCTGCCTCCATAACATGCCCAATCTTTTAGGTCATTGCCTCCACAACACACATCCTTCGGGCCTTGCTTCCAGAACACGCCCACCATTTTGGGTCACTAGCTCCATGTGAAACCCATTCTTCAAGCCACGCTCTCCATGGTGTGCTTGCATGCATACTATTTTGATAAGCATCGTAGTATATTACGTCGATTTTCTTGCAGTGAGTCATGCCTAAAATACACACCATAGGTGTATTAAATAATATAATGTTAAATGCCAACTCTTTTCTATATGCGCTGCTTAGCTCCTCTAACCAGACATGACTCAAATGCATTGCATATTTTTTGACATTTCGGTTAACGTTGTATTCATGCAGGTCATGTCCTTTCTTTTTTATTTTCCTGTACTTTTTAGATTCCTTAGGAGAGTTGTATTAAAATTAAGGTATGAGCACGGGTTTTGAGACATATGGAAGACAAAACCACATGAACCAGGAGTTGTTTGCTTGTGTCTCATACCTTAATTCTAAATCTCATTAATGTATAGAATTAGA
>JXCR01118110.1:9111-19569 GCA_002079205.1 Phalaenopsis hybrid cultivar | reverse complement strand
TTTTTTTTTTTTTTTTTGGAATCACATTCTCTTTCCATGGAATCGCAAATTAAGGTAAAAAATTTCAGGCATATCAAGCAAAGATAAACGTGGGATTTGGAGTTACCATAATTGGATGCAGATGGAGCCACCCTACTTAGTTTTATAAGTTGCTTTTCAACCATCTGAGTACTCCATTGGCAAGAGACCTGAAAGTTCCAAAGTTAGCTATTTATGTGTAGTTCAGGATCACACTCAATAAATGCTGAAATGAGAAGTAGGATGTGGCCGCAGCTAAGCTATTGTATAAAATCAATTCAATTTATCTTGATTTGTGACAGTATTTGTGATCGCCACAGCTCAGTAATAATGGAAAAGAAATAAAAAATTAAACATGAACATAGACTTTCAATTCAACCACAGTTGCAGATAATAAACTTCAATGGACATAGTATATGGACGAGGGCAGGAAGTATTAATATAAACAACAGAGAANAAACATGAACATAGACTTTCAATTCAACCACAGTTGCAGATAATAAACTTCAATGGACATAGTATATGGACGCGGGCAGGAAGTATTAATATAAACAACAGAGAAAAGTATAGCAAATCCTAGACACTGAAATCATCAAGCCAAAACCAAGTGACATGGGATATTGATATGATTTGATATGCTACATGACACCGGGTGTATCCCGCGCAGGAGTACCAACAACAGAAAGTGGCATCCCACTTTTGTACCTGGACCGAGCTGGCCACCATTGATGTGTAGTCGGTCGGTCCTCTTGGGCCGCTCCTAGTTATTCTATTACNGCGCAGGAGTACCAACAACAGAAAGTGGCATCCCACTTTTGTACCTGGACCGAGCTGGCCACCATTGATGTGGAGTCGGTCGGTCCTCTTGGGCCGCTCCTAGTTATTCTATTAATATACATTGTCTTTTTTGATAGTTCACGTTTAGTTCTTCGTATGTTTTCAACGGGACAACCGTCAACATCTCTAATTTTCTCTTCTAGGTTTGTATCCAAGGACAAGTGGTGCTCCGAGNACGTTTAGTTCTTCGTATGTTTTCAACGGGACAACCGTCAACATCTCTAATTTTCTCTTCTAGGTTTGTATCTAAGGACAAGAGGTGCTCCGAGTACATCTCTCCATCTGCCACCCTCCAAACATAACTCGCCTATTCCATCTGCAGTCCAGCCACAACATCTCACCTCTCCTCCAACAGCTGAACCACAGCTCCCGTACCAAACTCCTGCGGCTAGCCGCAACCACGCCCCTCACATCCACCTACTATAGCCGCCCGTTCAACCTTCCAAAGCTACTCGCCTACACCATCCTTACTCCCCTTTCTCCCCATGCCACTACAACCCCTCAAAACATCTAATGCTTTTCCAACCCGCATAACCGCCCATCACTCCTTTGGGATACAAACTTAGTTGAGTTAGTGTAGGGTCTGTTGTTATTTCCCATTTCAGTGTATTGGTTGTAAATTGTAATATTCTATTAGTTATTCAGTAATAATATTTACTTTCTTATAGTTGTTTTGGGTTAACTCCGTAATCATTTGATAAAAGAGCTAGCTTAATCCTATTCTTATCTTAGGGTTACCTAATTCCCCAACTAACTAACCCAAATTTTTTTCTTTCCCACCCTACATCACCCCCATACACCCCCTTCAACTCACAAATCAAAACCAAAATCATGCCATCGAAGAAATAAGTGCTGGAAGCTGAGAAAAATCTTACCATGGAAAAAGTGCAGCAGCAAAAGCTTGTCAAAATTCAAAAGAGGACCAAGGAGAAGTCACTACTGATAGTGTTAGCGAGATTCAGAGAGGGGAGAGGGATAAACACATGAATCCCTTCCATAAGAATGATTCCAATGAAGAAGGTATGCCACAACGATTTGGGATACAATATCACAGGAGGCCGAGAGCTGGCGTGCATGTTGGAGAATACATAAACTTAAGAGCAAAAGTAAATGTACCAGATTTTGAGAGAAAAATAAAACCGAGTGATTTCATGGAGTGGCTACATACCGTCTAGAGAATCTTTGAATACAAGATGCTAGCTTACAGGAAAGAGAAGCTTGCCGCCATCAAGCTGACAAAGAATGCTTCATTATGGTGGAAGGGCCTGAAAAGAAGAGAAAGAGAGAACGAAACAAGACCACTACCTAGGAGAAGATGAAGGAGATGCAATGACAGTACCTACCTTTACAGTACCGTCAGTGCATGTTCTTGAAGCTCCACCACTTACAACATAGAGAACTATCAATGGAGGAGTTCACCACAAAATTAATGCAACTTTAGCTGAAATGTGAGCTGCAGAGCCAGAGGAGCACACTATAGCCATGTATTTTGGAGGCTTAAAGTATTCCACCAATGATGTAGTTCAGCTATAACCTTATTGGGCATTGAGTGATGTTCAGACCTTGACATTGAAGGTGGAAAGACAACAAAAGAAGAGTAGATACCCATCGCCATCCAGACAATAACCCACAACTGGCGACCTCAATAGGGCAAGCCTAAGACAATTGAGAAGATTGGTCAGGAGAATGACAGATTTGTTTAGAGTCAGAAAAAAAATGAAAAAGAGTAGGCACCAAGACACAATTTTAGCCAGTGAATGCTTTAGGTGCCACAAATATGGGCACATCGCCTCCACTAGTCCGACCAACATAAGTGTTTCCTTCACCGAACAGAGCGTAGTAGAGGAGGTGAGCGAGATGCAGCTGAAGAGCAAAGCAAGGGAACCAACTTCCAATAGATGAGGGCGAGGTGCTTGTGGTTCACCAAATCCTTCAAACTGAGGCTACAAGGGAGAAAAAGTGGTTTCGCCGCAATATATTCCACACCCATTGCACCGTGAAGAGGAAGATAAGTAGCTTCGTCATCGATGGAGGTAGCAGTAAAAATGTGGCATCTGCAAAGATAATGGATAAGTTGAGTCTCACTAGGCAGAGATACTCCCAGTCGTATTCTCTAAATTGGTTGAAGGAGAACACAGTCAACATTGACGTGAGGTGCCTCACAAAGTTTTTTATTGGGAACTAATTGCAAGATCAAGGGTGGTACGACGTAGTTCTCATGGATGTCTGTCAAGTTCTATTGGGGACAAAGTGGCAATTTATTCCACACCTCAGCATTATGGATTCAAGAACAACTACTTTTTCACAAACTATGGAAGTGTGTAGTTGTAACACCCAAAATTTGAGATACCATGTAATAGTTTGATTCTTCTAAAATGGATCCCAAATATCACATCCTCTAAAATTTAATCGAAATAATTTTATAAAATTTTAAGCATTAAATCGATCAATTTGATATACAACACTATATGAATTTTGAATGGATTGAGAGATACAATTTTGAAGTTAAGTTTAACTAACTAATTAATCCCAATCAAACCCCTAATCTCCTGTGCATGCACTGCAACCATTGACCTTCCCTTTGCGTTTCTCGACCGTTGGATTCGATTGAATGGCTGAGAAAGTGAGGGGATTACCTTAAGTGTCACGTCCACTTCCTCTCTCCTGATTATTCCTTACCGCTAAGGCTACGCTTGGGCACTGTAGCAAGACGCAAACAGAAGAGGGCGAGCGGCGTTCTAGGAGCCACAACTCACAATAGTGTTACAGAGAGATTTCTATAAGTTAGGAACCCTCTATCACTCTATTCCAGACATTCCATTCCTTTCTTACAATTTCATTTTAACGTATGCTACGAATTGGAGCACTTTTCTATTTCCGTTAACTGTTGCAGAGACAAAATTGTGTCAGGAGCCACAAACCAGGTTTTCGTGCTTCCGTATGAGCTATTAGCACGAAATTAAGAGAGGATTAATACAATATGAAGAGGGAAAAAGAATAGGTAGGATCGGAGAAGGGCCGCATATCCCAAGGAGCCCATTTGAAATGAAAATTCATAAATTAAGTTTTGGGTTAAATCACGAAATAAACAAAAATTTCATGATCTCCTACGATGCTTATGATTTTTAGGTTGCTTATACGACGCAGTAAGCTCGAGACAAGCGTGTGAGAACTCATCGTAGGGCTACTTTGTCTAGTTAAGTGAAATAATCGTGTGTTAACGTAAGAAAAATAATTCTCTGTAGGCTTCCTAGTGATTTCATGTTTAACACTGTTGCATTTATAATTCTCTGCATATTGTGGATTTATACACGCAATGACTGTATGAATGTGATGAATATGCTTATCGAGGCGGTGAGCTCGAGACAAGTGTGTGAGAACTCATCGTAGAGCCGCTTTCTCTAGTCAGGTGAAATAATCGCGTGCTAACTTAAGAAAAATAATTCTCTGTAGGCTTCCAAGTGATTCCATGTTTGACACAGTTGCACTTATAATTCTCTATTGAAAAACATACCTGCGATGACTGTACGAATTTAAATTAATTGCTCCCTACGATACATGTGATTTTACTATAATATGAATATGATGAATATGCTTATAAAATCATTGTATGTAGGTATCCATTTATTATGATTCAAGCCTAGATATATGAAATGTCTGATGAATACTTGTTATAAGAATTATGTTTTAAGAAATATCATAAGTGATGTTATAGGAAGACTATTATATGAGTACATATAGTACAGATGATGGAGATGTGGAGATTCCCGACTCCTGATATTCATACGGTGATGAAACTCCAAGAAGTATTAAGATTAGACGATGATGGAACATAAAAACCATCGGTAATAGGGGGCAATTAATAATTTCTATGTTGAGGGAGATAACCTTTATTAATAGCTAATGTAGCCTTCAGGTTGAGTAGTGACTCAATGAGAGGACATGACATGAGAATAAATTATGCTTATACAATTATAAGCGACATTGATATGATAAGATTAATGATTTTTATGAACATGCTTATGACAACATATGAATGAATGTCATACATGTTTTATACAATAGTCATGATTTTCTACACTACATGCTTTTGTTTTATATGTCCTATACAATTTTAAAATGTTGTGACTTGCGAATGAATATCTACAGTATCTCTTTTATGTATAAAATTTTATTTTACCATGATTACTTCGTTGAGCTCACAGTTGCTCACTCCACATTATTGACTTTCAAGAAGTGGTCAAGAACACCGTCACAAATAGCTAGATGTGATTTGTACAACTTTTGCATTTCATAGTTTGGGAGCATGCATTTTTTGGGTATATATTTTATTATGTTAGATTTAACAACTCTGTATAGATTTACATTTTCAAATAATATAATTTTCACGCTTCCGAGTATATATGAATATGAATAATTTATGAAATGAAATGTATCATGTCAATTTTGCGGCGATTTAGTTAGATTAGTTCATCACTCATTTGGCATAATTATGAAAGTCAGTATGAGTGCTGGTGAGAATTTAGTTTTGATCGAATCGTCCGCCTTTGTCGTCCCTGTATTTTAAAGGGCATTCATGGGGCGCGCACCGAGCCGAGGAGTGAGCCTAGTCCCACCAAGGCCAGGGGGGGGGGGTGGCTGAGCATAGATTGCACCCCACGGTGCATACACCCCACTCTGGCATGCAAGCAATTTGCGGTCATTTGACCAGCCTTCTATGTCATCCCTCACATGCAAGCGATTTTGTGGTCATCTGCTTCTTCCCTCGCACGTAGACAATACCCCGACCGTTCATGCACAATCTGCATTGTTTCTCACAAGTGACCAAGATCTTTCTCTTGCACACAGAAGATCCCACAGCGAAGCTTTCTCTCTTGCACGCATAAGATGTCGCACCTGCTTCTCTCCCGCTTCCATCTGCTTCTTACCCACACAGTTTCATTTGGTAAACAATGATATTTTTATTGTTTTACAATGTATTAATAAATTATTTCACTATATGTACAGTGAGTTTACTGTATACAGTAAATCCGCGAATTTGATCTTTTTTTTTGTCACATAATCTATTATTAAACACAACTAGTTTATTTATTGTCTCTTAATGTTTATATTTCTTTTTTTTTAATTGTGGGACTTGCGCCTCATGCCTTGGGGTACCTCACTCCGTAACAACTAAAAAGCCTTGCCAACGCCCGCACATTTTAAAACATTAATCGTACCTCAACCGACTCTTTGGTGGGAGGGTAGTTGTGGTGTGATAGTAGTTTTCATATCTTCTGTGGAGTCCGATGTTACAGAGGTCTCTGTCAATAGAGAAGCGTCGGTGGAATCAAACGTGGTGCTGATAGAGGATAGGAACACCGAAAGACCCATATCAGACACATGACAACCAATACAAAAAGTTTCAGGACACCGTGATCGACTACTTACCGCCACGAACACCCCTGTTATGGGAGGTCCAGTTTGTCCTTACATCAATTAGAGTTGAGCCAATCTTGGGCTACGTTGGGAGGACTCTACAAAGTACACTTGGCCCGAAGTTTCAAATCATTTTAGTAGGGTACCCACAGTTGGTTGGACAATAGAGATGGTCACTAGCGCTCTGGAAACCATCTTAGGTGTTTTGAGGGACAAAACATCTAACAATGATATCCAGGTGCTTTTAGATGCGTAGGTGTAGACCTTAACTTTGGTAGATCACAACAATCCTGCCACCTTTAGCGTGACAGGTCTGACTCCATACCACGATATGACAGAAGCTTCTACAGATGTGATTGAAGCGCCCCCAACCCAAGAAGAGTAACGCAGGGTCATCCCGCGCGGGAGTTCCTACAACAGAAAGCGACGTCTCTCTTTCATGCCTGGATAGCACTGGTCTAACTTTTCTCATTACTGTAGAGTCGGTCGGTCCTCTTGAGAGACTCTTAGTTATCTTATTACTTATATATTTGTTTTTCTGATATTTTAAGTTTAGTTCTTCGTATGTTTTCTGTCAGGACATTTGTTGGCGTCTCCAATTTTCCCTTATAAGGCTGCATCTAAGAGCGAGTGGTGCTCCGACCATATCTTATTTTGAGGTGGTGATTATCCTCAATTTTTTCTTTCTTGCATCTCCTTTACTTCGCAGTTGTCATCCTTCTCCCTTATTGAAGCCGCCCCGAGCAATGATTATTTGTTGTTCAACTGTAGTTCTAGCCAACCCATTCACCTTCCTCTATTCCTCCTTGTTGCATCCTTCCAAGAAACAAAACTTCATTTTGTTGCCACCCTCCAAACATAACTCTCATACTGCCACCTGCAATCCACCCGCAATCCAACCGCGCCGACTTAATTTCCCCCCGCAGTCTAGTCACCTCTCCAACAAACCAACCACAACCCTCGTATTATCCTCCTATAGTGAGCTGCATCCACCCTCACTTTCACATACTGCATTGGCCCGTCCAATCTTCCACAATCACTCATCTATACCTTGTTGCCTCCCCTTCCTATCCACAACACTACGACCCCTGCAAACATCAAATGCCCTTCCGACCCAAAAAACCGCCCATCACTCCTTTGTGATACAAACCTAATTTATTTTGTGTGTCGTGTCAGTTATTATCTTTCTTTTTTAGTGCGTTGGTTATAACCTTCCATTTGCTTTTCAGTAATAACAACTATTTTCTTATTGTTGTTTGGCTTAACTTCAGTATCACACTAAATGATATATGGGGTGAGGATGAGAGATTAACAATATCTAAAATACCTCAAGAAAAAAATTAGTAAATTTCATAAGATATTCCGCTTAGATCATCACAATCTGGCCCAAAAGCTTGGATTATCAAGAGAGGAATTTACTTCTCTTGACATTCATATATTATTTTTATTTTTTCAAACATAAAATCTTCCAATTTAAAAAATAAACTAAACCAAAAATATTTATACATGAGTTTTTCATTAACTATATATTTTCCCAAAATACACATTTTAAAAATACAAACTGAGATATAGATTTACTACAATAACTATCTAAGCCGAAAATATTTTGCTATAAACAAACTCCTATGTTGTACCCATTTAGGAGAGATTTTTATGAAAAATGATTATCAACTATTGTGTAAATTAAACAACTTATTATTTAATTACATCTTTAAATTATAATAATTAAAAAACTATAAAACAATATGCATACTTAATTTATAAAACATATTTTATTCATGAACACTGAATAAAAACATTTGCAACCTTCTAATGACAAAAGTAAAAAACTAATATTTATTAGCTCTATTTATCATTTTAGTATTTTAACTTATTGTATAGTAAACCTATCGTAGAAGCACTGTTTAAATTTATACCTTTAAGACAAATTCATAATAGGAGCATCGTATAAAGATTACAGGTAAAGCTTTCCTTCAATAAGCTCGTAGCCTCTTAATACACTCCCTTACGGGTTTGATTTGGGACTTGCCTTAAAGGTAAAACTCGGATGGTGCTCCTATAACAAGAGTATCATACAATAAGTTAAAGCATTAAGATAACAAAGAGACTTAATAAATGTTACTCTCTTTATTCTATAATTAAACTTACAAATGCACTTTATTTAGTGTTCATGAATAAGAAAGATTTTATGAATTAAGTACAAAACATCGCTTACATATTATCTTATAATTTTTAAATTTCCTATTATTTTGAAATATAATTAGCCATTGACATTTTTAACTTACATAATAGTTGATAATCATTTTTCTGGAAAAACTCTCGCAGCTTAAATAGATGAAAAAAGAGAGTAGGTTTACAGCTAAAACAGATGAGCCAAAGATAGATATTATATTAAACTAATGCAACACTCTATATTTTAAATTGTATAATTTGAAAAAAAAAAATGGTATGCTTTATAAACAATGTTATGAATAAAACTTTATGATTTGTTCACTCTTTTGAAATTAAAAGATTTTATGTTTGAAAAAATATATGTGAATGTTATGTAAAAAAAATTCAAATCGACTGTTTATTCTCACATTCATAATCCAAGCCTTCATGCCAGGTCGGGACAAATTTACCATAATACTTGATGAACATGCATGCAAGAAATGATTTGAGGAGCAGTATGCCTGAGTAGTATGCCGAATCCCGAGCAAGGAAAAGTCTCCCATGAAGTCGTGTTATAATATTGTGTGATACTGCAAGTGCGACCAGGTTTTAAAAGTTAAGGAAATCCTAGGATATCTCCCAAAAACTATAGCAGAGGTGCATCATATATATTTGCTTAATCTGAAACAGGACATCTTCAAATAATAATACAGATTGGATATACCTCAACAAATTTATAGTTCATGAAGATATGCCAGCCGGAGAGGTTATATAATTCTGAACTTACCCAGCAAAATCTTTAAGCTTCTTCCAAACTTCAACCTGTTCATTGGATGGTTGTGAATTCTTGATCTCTTTAATCTCAGTTCTTCTACCTGCAAGATTGTAGAAGACAGCTTATGCTCAAGAAGAAACTTTTAAACCCAAAAAGCTGTCAAATATTTTATAGTCTAGAAGTGTGCAAGAAGCGTCAACATTATAGCTTGAAATTACATAATAAAATGGTAAACTACATCAATTGCACAAGTTCAATGATAGACCAAATAGCTTTTAATAAATTAAGCAATCCATTAAACACGTGTGCATAACCACATATCTTCACCATTAAGTATCGATACGACTGCCAAACCAACAGCCAACTAAAACCTCCTCAGATAGACAGACAGCGAATCCAGCCGAGTGAGAATGAGGCAAATGTTAAAAAGAATCTAGAATCCTTAGGGTGTGCATACACAAAACTGTTCAACTTAAAAGAAAAAATTATTTCAAACATATTCCTTGTTCAACATATAAACCTATTTCTTGGATAAAAGGGGCAATTTGCTACACCAGCTAGACACGACCAGCAACTGGATGAAGTGGTGGTTAGCAACAAGCTGCTGGTGACGGCGCACAGCAGCATATGGCAGTGGCATAGAAAGTGAGGAATGCAACTCACGACTCATATGACAACCTCACCACTTCATCCAGTTGCTGGTCGTGTCTAGCTGGTGTATCTCAAACATTAGTAAAGATAAAAGAACCTCATATCGAATTCAGTGATCATTTAGATACCCATTATTGGCTTAGAAGCAGCTTAAGCAACAATAAATGACACGGGGGTCAAATCTGAATGAAACACAAGTGAGAAAGTAAAACANGTCTAGCTGGTGTATCTCAAACATTAGTAAAGATAAAAGAACCTCATATCGAATTCAGTGATCATTTAGATATCCATTATTGGCTCAGAAGCAGCTTAAGCAACAATAAATGACACGGGGGTAAAATCTGAATGAAACACAAGTGAGAAAGAAAAACCCAAGACCTAATCATTACGATGCTAAACTTGTTTAATTCTGAACAATTATGAGTTCTTAATGATTTTGTCGTACCATGAGAAAATACACAACTTTGTTGATTCATTTTCAATGCTTCAGTGTTAGTTATGCAAATAAATTTTTTTTTGATGGTATATATATNAATATTTATACATGAGTTTTTCATTAAGTATATATTTTCCCAAAATACACATTTTAAAAATACAAACTGAGACAT
>JXCR01118108.1:0-10738 GCA_002079205.1 Phalaenopsis hybrid cultivar | reverse complement strand
TATGCTTCTCTTTTAAAGGCCAACATTCAGCGCCATAGAGCATTGCAATTCTCACAACCATCTTATAAAGTTTTCATTTCAGTCTAAGCGGTACTTTTCTATCATATAATAAGCCCAAAGCATTCATCCACTTCAACCAACTTGAATTCTACTAATAACATCCCCATCAATATCACCACACTTTGAGCAATAAACTCAATATATCAGCGTTCACACCTTTTAATAATTTGATCACCCATAATTACATTTCGGGCACTAGAGCTACTACTAATAAAATTACATTCCATGTATTCAGTTTTTCTTCTACTCAAACGAAGGACTTTAGACTCCAAGGTAGACCTCCATAATTCAAGTTTTTCCCGAGCTTTTTATCTCTTCTTATCCACGAGAAGGATATCATCAGCAAAATACATACACCAAGGTAAATCCTGTAAGTGTCCAGTGAGACCATCCATAACTAAAGCAAAAAGATGTGGGCTTAAAGCCGATCCTTGATGTAAACCAACAGAAATAGGAAAATATTTGGTCAATCCTTCTTCTATTCGAACACAAATAACAATTCTTGTATGCATGCCTTTAATGACTTGAATATAAGTCATCTCAACACCTTTCTTCTCAAGAACTCTCCAAAGGATATCTCTTGGAACCTTATCGTAAGCTTTTTCTAAATCAATAAAAATCATATGTAGAACCTTATCTCTGAACTTCTCCATCAAACCTCTCAATAAATATATGGGTTCCGTAGTAGAGTTGCTTGACATAAATTTAAATTGATTATGAGAAATTTTTATAATGTCTTAATCTATGTTCAATTATACTCTCCCATAATTTTAAAGTATGATACATCAACTTAAATCCTCTATAATTGGCACAATCTTGAGCATGCCTTTTATTCTTAAAAATGGGGACCAAAATACTCTTCCTCCACTACTCAGACATCTTTTTAGTTTTTAAAATAAAATTAAAGAGTTTAGTAAGCCAAGAAGCTCCCAAATCTCCTTCATATTTTCATACTTCAATTGGGATATCATCAGTTCCTACAGGCTTTCCACCCTTGGTTTTCTGTAAAGCCTCCTCAACTTCTATTTTACTAATGCAATGATAAAAATGAAACATTTTATTATTATTAACAACATTAATATCACTAAGGTCAATCATATTTTCCGAAACTTCATTAAAAAGTTTATCAAAATAAGTCACCCACCTATTTTAAATATCATTTTCTAAGAAAAACATTTTTTGATTTTCATCTTTAATATACTTTACTTGAGTTAAGACTTTACATTTTTTTCTCTTTATTTGGCTAGTTTATACATATATTTTTCAACCTCCTTAGTATCTAATATATTATAAAAATCACTAAAAGCAGAAATATTAGCGTCACAGATTATTCTCTTAGATTCCGAAATAGTCATTTGATATTTTTCTCAGTTCTCTAAGTTGTTACATTTAAGCCAATTTTTCTAATATATCTTATATTTTATCTTTTTTTGCACATTATTATTCCACCACCAACTATTTTTATTTACAGAAACTTTTTCTTTTGATTCTACAAGTACAAATTTTCCCACTTCTTTAATAGTTTTTGTATACTTTAACATAATTTCATATATTATATAATAATACTTATTTATATATGTATATATATTTTATCTCTTGCAATGCGTACATATCAAACTTTATGTTGTCGCTCACTTGCACAAGTAAATTTCATATTCGACATTTGTAATAGTACCCAAACAATATGATTGCATATTTTAAGCATTTTTTTATATTACGAAGGCATTGACACCATATGTTTTGCAAACTTAAAATATTTAGGTGATTTTGATGGCATTCAAGTTGATTTGAGTTTGATTCATGAGATATCACATTCAATCACCTTCATTCTGATTGAGCGGTCTACCTTGGGCATTTTCAATGTTCTGGGTTTATAAATGCAACGAATTTCTTGAATGAACGACATTTAGACATTTTCAGCGTCAATCGAGTCATTTCAATATATCTCGTGTGATATCACATTTGAATTTTTTTTCGAAATTGTTTTAACTTGTGTTTAGGTCGTGAAAATTATATTGAGGTCAATAACTATTTTGCAACATTGTTTGGTCTATTTGCTCCCCACTTTCTAAGCATAACAATCATCTCGTAAGAATCTTGAATTTTTAAAAACATGCATAATCCACAAGGAAAGACAAATTCATCGTTAAATAAATAAAGCTAGTGTCACTAGATAGCGTTGTGCAAGTTACACTAGAGATGGAATCTACCGGAAAAGCAAAGTCCAGAAGTGCGGTTTGGTTACTCCCAAATTTTGTAAACAAGAGGCCCCCAGGATGTGACTGCAAAATCAAAAAGATTATAAACCAATACAAAAAATCAAAGAGCACAATAGAGCATACAAATGGAAATAAATACAAAGCAATGTGTAGACCACCTTCTCTTTACGATTATCCATTTGAATATGTGAGCCAATCACAAGAATGCCTGCAGGCATTGATTCCAGCTCACCCTTACAAGAAGAAGACGAATCCACATAGGAGCCCAAAGATTTCTCTATGTCATTGATAAATATAACTAGAGGGCCTTGTTTACTTTCTTCAGATGCAACCTGAGAATAGAAGTGCTTAAAAGCACTAAAAAGGGTAGAAGGAACAGAAAACATACATTACAAATCAAATAAATGTGACTACAATTGATTCACCTCTATCAACTCACTGATAGCAAGTTTTTCTCTCTCTTCACCTCCGATAGGGTCCAAACGAAGTAAATCAGCTATATTAAGAAACAGAAATTAAAAAAAATAAAATATTAAAAAATGCTAGTAACCAGCATTTTCAGTTTCTTATAAAAAAACAAGCATACAAATAGCTCAAAAAACATAAGAGTATGGACATCAGAGAATCACCAGAACAGAAGAAACCATGATCTTCTTCACACAGACCTCCAAGGTCATTCCCTTGAAGAATTTGCTTATCGAATCTAACTCCAATTTTTGAAGATCCATTTTCTTCAAATGCAAGAAGTACTTTTCCTCGGAATCCATAGTTTGGACCCCTGCACATAACAAAATATTAAATCTCCTAAACATTTTCGAATGAAAAGAGCCAAAGAATGAAGAACAACAGCACGTTAACCAGAGAAGAATTCAGAAGTTCACATATGTGTTCTCACAAAATTAAGAAAGCTAGTTAAAAGGCCATTAATATGAAGTACAGAGGTTTCAGCAACCAAATATGCATATTCTTCACAAAATGTTCAATGCCAAAACTTTAGGTTAGATGTGGCATTTTTGTTGCTAATCCTTCATAATGCATAGTTCAGATCATAAAAAGGAACTCATGACATATTCATCATTGAACTGTAAAATTAATGGAAAATAATGATTGTTGGCCGACGAATGCCCTGAAATTTCAAAAAATGTCATTGAGTATTCCTTTCATGAAATATCCTTATACATCTCAAAAAACAATATCATATACTATAAATTGGTTTACGGAATAAAGTTAAGACACCATGATTGACTTGCATTGTGATTATTAGATAACATTTTGCTTATAGCCAAAAGCTTGATATCAAAGGGGTGACAAATGCAAATATAGCTGGATATACAAAGTTGCTTCCTGAAGTTTACTTAATAAATGTCCCAAACATTGCAGAATTGGACCTCGTTAAAGTCTAATCACTCAGTCCCTCAAGCAGAAATAAAATCCAAACAAACTCTCATAAATAAAAGGGGACATTTACATAAATACCTCCCAATTCCTATGCACTTACATATTTAACACCTAAAGTTTATATTTTACAGTTATACAGTTCAAATCTTTCACATCACATCAGAAATACCACTATTTTAACTTTTAAAAAGTGATATAAGGATTGTCATACATAGGTAGAGTGACATGTATGTAAAAATTGAAGTTCAGGTGTTAGATATGAAAATAAATAATAATTGAGAGGTATGATGTAAATCTTCCTAAATAAAAATTTTGAATTTATACTACATATTATAGTAGTTGCATTAAAAAATCCATGGTTTTAAAAACTAGACTGGACCGGCTGATTCGACCGATTCATACGTGAACCGATCATTTAACAATTTCGGTCCAAGCTCAAAGCCGTTTCTACATAGAACTGAAGTTCAACCGGATAATCAGTGAATCAGACAAGTTTTTAAGGAACCGACCGGTTGAAATATTCTTTAATTTTAGTATTTTGATTTTGATCGGATGGTCATAAATAAGATATTTAAATATTAAAAAAAATATCATGTCTTAAATTTTTTATTTATAATATTGCTCAAAATATTCAAAAGTATTATCTTAAATTAAAATATAATTGGTTGCCTAGATAAAAATAACATTTATATATCATTATTTTCTTTTTTTTTTAATTTTTACTAAAAATAATTTATTTATGGCATCGCCAAATTCAACTCCGATTGAACCATTGAACCTAGAACATTTATTTCTTCTGGTTAGCTGGCTGAAATCCCAAACCAAAGTTCGCCTTTAAAAATAAGTATAAAAGCTTTAGGTTGGGTCACCATATCATAAAAATGGAGCAAATAATCAATGTATTCACGCGAACATGAAGTGGACTCCAATTACAATGGCCTGGTTCATTTGAATGTCAATTCTAGTAAGAACCTATTCATTTAAAATTAATTCTAGTAGGAGATGAGAATCATCTTGATAGACAATTTAGGGTACTTAACAATGATAATTATGAAAATCATTGAAGGCTTAATATAGATTATCAAATAATTGGAGAATTCTATGATGAACTGGTCACAAAGCTTTCACTAATTGGGTTGAAATAAAAGTACTTTTAAAAGATTAAAATTTATCTTCTTCATATCAAGATCACTTTTTTATAAATTTAACTAAGTAGAACAAAGAACTTCAGGTAAACCTAATAAATAAATAATTTGAGAAAATATTGTGCATTATGAGACCATCAAAGATCCTAAAACCAAATTGTTTGTGTTTAGGCCTGGTTTTAGACCATCAA
Organism: Phalaenopsis hybrid cultivar; assembly: GCA_002079205.1. NCBI lineage: Eukaryota > Viridiplantae > Streptophyta > Magnoliopsida > Asparagales > Orchidaceae > Phalaenopsis > Phalaenopsis hybrid cultivar. The sequence continues at coordinate 5,725 of JXCR01118108.1, read as the reverse complement.
AGAGCAATGTTGACTTATTTTCTAAGTATTCTATGTAAATTGATGTAGGCCTATAAATAAGGGGATTATAGATTTGTTTGGGGTAGCTGCAGCGGTTTGAAGAAGCAGTTGTGAAGCTACTGAAGATGAAGCTGTTTTGTAAAAAACTGTGGTGGCTATTTTTTTTTTTTTTGAAAATGTCAACCCGCAGCTTTCTAGCAACCCCACAGGTAGACACCTTTAGTGGAAAACATCATTCAGCTGCAGATTTTTGAGAATGCAAACAAAACACAATGCTACCAAACGAAAAAAAACTGCGATGACACTGCACCGCACCCTAGGGCAATGCAAAAGAGAATTACATTCAAATTTATACTTTGATTAGATAAAATTTGTTTTGTATGAGATTCTTTCTAGCATTTTCAATTTTTCATAAGTTCATCTACTGCACTATTATGAGAATTCTTCTATTTAGAAACTCTAATCTTACTTGATCATATTCTAATTCGATAAAATGAGTCATTATTATAGATTTTAATCAAACAACTATTAAATTACTATTTTCATATATTTTTTACACTCGCACAATCTAAAGTGATTAATAATCGTCTAAATTAGAAGTTTCTAAACTATAGATTTGATCTCACGTGCATAATTTCACACATCTCATCTCAGAGCTGCATTAGAAAAGCCTTAGACATTATGATGACCTGCATCAAACCATTAATTGCATGAACATTAAAAGGGAGCAACTAACATAAACCCCTGAGCGCCTTTTACATTTCAAAAAGTGATAAAAACCAAAATATTTAATCTTGAAGAAAAGGAATGAAGAAATTACTAATCAAAATTGTGCATATCTTTTCAAGCTGCATAGAACATGCATGCCTTCAAATATGAGATTGGGAAAAATGATAAGGCTTGTGACAAAAAAAATATAGCTTATCATGCAAATTTTATCTAACAATTCTCCGTCCAGCTGTCCTGCTACGTTTAGCTGAAACTTCTCCAGCATCGATGACTTGCATCATGGGTTTATTCAGCTTTATTAAATTTAATGGTTCTAATCCTGGAAAAAAATGTAAGGAGAAAAAGGAATAGGTATTTGTGTGGGGAGCATGGGTGAAAGGAAGAAAGTTATACTCAATTTCTCAAGCATAAACTGACAGATAGCAATTGCTTTGAGCCAAAAATAAAAAATCAAAAATAGAAGTCTCCTAAGTTACTTAAACAAGCAGTGCCTTCTAAACCACAATGAAAAACGTTTGTATACCTCCACTTGCCAGGGATCACAAATAATAAAATCACATCAAAGCAATAAGCTGTTGATGTTGAAGATATGATTGACTGAAATAGAGGCAACTTTCATGCTTTTAAAAACAATTAAGGTAAATGTTATAAAATTGGATATCTAAAATCAGACAAGCACATCTGGTAATGTCATGGCATGAGACTTATAGTGGCACTTAAATCATCGGATCAATCCAAGACAGAGTCAAATTATAAGATGCACCATCATGTATTAGAAAATAGCTATGACCCAATCAAAGAAAAAAGAAAATTCAATAACATGTGTTTCAAAAGAAACACTTGACTTCAAGAATGCTAATGAATAAAATACAGTATAAAAAATGGGCCAAGATATTTTTGAATAAAAGTAAGAACAACGACGATAGTTTATAACTTTTAGGGAGATTATACATTAAGCATTGCTCTATGTTGAAAAAAAAACAGCAAAAAAATTAAATAAACTATAAAATTGATGCGCTAAAAATTTCAGAACCTTTGGCTAAAGGGTTAATTTGATGCCCGTGAAACCGTGTCGGTCCATACACAAACATGAACATCCACACAAAATAATAAATAAAACAATACATGTCTGTCCGCCCCATATGTGCTAATTTGACCCAAATGGATTCGAACCCAAGACAGAGGGGACTTACGCCGAAGCTGTCATCCAACAGGCCACCAATTGTGCGTGCGCACGCACACATACATATATATAAGAAAGAAAGCACAAAAGACAGATGAAAGTTACCTTTGAGCATGAGGAAATCCCATGGGATTCGAGGGACCAACATATTTTACTCGATCACCTACATTAGAAAGAATCTCAATTTACAAAGATAACTAAATAAAAGTGAGTATCAAAAAATACAACTTGATCTTGGCTTTATATCAGAAAAGAGGGATTGAGGTCTGCAATTAAACAGCAGTAAGAGATGCATCATACCTTCTTTAAATGTGTATGGTTTTGATGTCGCTGTTGAAGACTCTTGCTTCGGCAGAGAATTCAAATTACAAGAAGATGAACCAACAATGTCAGCATCCACTGTTGATGTCGGTCTCTTGAACTGCGAGATATCACCTACTGCAGATCGTTTCGCAAGAAGACTGGCCAATTTGTCTATCTTAGTCACTTCCTTCGGTGGAGATTCTGAATCCTTCGATTGTCCCTAAAATAATTTGCAAGTGTGCATACAGACTCAAGAAACATAACATTATATGAGAAAAAAAATAGGGAAAATTACATACATAACACTTGAAACATTGCTATTTAGAAATCTAACACTCACTTTCATCCATTTTTCAAATTCACTCAAATATCAAAATTTAAGATAAAACCTCAACCCATGTTTTCATTTTTATCAAATTCTCACTGGTTTGATCTTGGAACATGTAAATGCATCTGTCTGATAGTTCAAAAACATAACTAATTTTGCCAATAGCAATATTTTGAGTGTTGTGTATGTAATTATACCAAAATAGTATAAATAAATAAAAATGAGAACCAATTGGTTTGGTTCAAGAAGTCAAATGTAAATATTCAACAAAAAGGAGAAGAAAGAAACTTACACCAGGTAACAAGAGAGAGTTAACAATAAGTAGTCTGGCACCAAAGTGCTTGGTAAGTGCCTTGGCTAAGGTTTCTTGATAGATTTCAGAACCTACATAAACAAGCAGGATCTCAATTGCAGGCCATGGAAAGCATGAACATTCATAGAAAACATAAGACCATAATACCTGTTGGGCCAGACAAAAGTATGCGCTGGCTCAAAGATGATATTTCTGCAGCATACTTAGTGAAAGGCCTGCATTCCAGATGAACATATGCGCAAGATAGAAGTACATTCTTCGTACTCTCACTGTGGGGAAGATGAAAATGGTTTAGGGTTAATGACCAGAAAAGTAAAAAAAATCCTAAAAACTAGAATCAATCCAACAATAACAGGTTCAAAAAACAGTACAGCCTTGAAGATTCAAATATGTACTACTAACCAAATTCATATGTCAACCTCCTTAAGAAGCCATATATAATGAGGAGAAGTCTTCAATATATTCATATTTCTAACAAAAGAGACTTTCTTTTAAACCTACCTAATCAATGCTGTGTGACAGCTCACTAACGAACTATCCAGTTCATCATCCACATGTTAGCAGCTTTTTTTGAAACCTAACATTCAAGAAATTGAAGTAAAAAAAAAAACAAAAACAAAACTCATGCCACATATCTGCTGTCTATAAACCATATTCTTGATGAATCTATACCTCAGCTAAACAAATGTTTATGTTGAATAATTCACTTACTAGGCATTTTAGCATTTTTTATGGCATTTTCAACTGCAATTTATCACTGAATTTATCCAGGGGTCAGCATGTAACATTTCAAAACAGTTTCCTACTGCAGCTTTAAACATGAACATAATTGTAGCAATTAACAAACAAACCACAAATTTAATTTCAAGTCCCAGTCATCAAAAGTAATAAAACCCGCTTCTCTAAACAGCACAAAAATCAAAACATCTACAATCCACAAAAAGTCTTGGGAAGAGCAGACCGAATTAATTACCTTAAATGGTAGGGAAAAGAGTCAAACGTCACATCAATGTCACTGGCATTTAGAATGCCCCTTCTCAAAGCATCCTTAAAAACTTGACATCTATTAGATGGCAAAGTTGCCCTAGAATCGGTTTCTTTGAAAATATTTTCACATCTATCCTCCTGTTTTCTGTAGGTATCACCAGCTACATCCAACTCAGAAGAAGATAACACTGACAAAAAAGGGTTAAAAAAATTAAATGTTAATTTACCCTCAGAAACACTATGAACGAAATGAAATAAAACATCTAACACTGACCAGTTGGCCCATTTGGTTGCGGGCATCTAAGCGCTGCTAAATCTTTGGTAAGATTTGGGAAGGAGGCAAGTATTGATGCTCCATCAACAGCAGATGAATCTCCAAGTCTCATGTCCAAAGGAATCCCTTTCAATGATTCACCTTGAGCTTCTTCAATACTGCATGAGGTAGGATGAGCTGGACGGCTTACATGAGGAAGTTGTTGGAAGATCTAAAATTGTCAAGGGAATCTCATTCCATAAAACACAATTATATCAGATAGTTATATGAAATTAATAATGGATGAAGTGAGAATCTTATTCATAAATATGATTGTAGAAAATGGAAAAGGATACATAAGCATGCTTCCCAGAAGAGCTAAAAACCAACTCATCCCCGCCGCTGAGCACGACACTGGAATTTTGTGCAATAATCTTTCCATTTACCTGGACTAATCCTTTGTCCCCCAACATCTCAAGTGATACAACGGATGCACCATCTTGCTGTCACAAAATATACATATTAGATGAATTCAGATTTGTTGAATGGAATTTAATGAAAACAAAATAAGCAGCATTTGTTTTAATCACTAACAACAACCCAGAAAGTGCCAGCTAGATGATCACCTCCTCGTGCTTCAATTTACAAAGAACTGTACTTATGGAAGGATCCTTCAACCTCAAATTGCAGTGCCGGCTTTGCCCAACAGTGAAGTTGGAATCATATATGGGAAGATGCGGGTTCTGAGCATTGCATAAGGCGAAAGAGTCAGAAATGCCGATCAGAAAGTAGAGAACGCGGTGCTTGGGGTGGGGGTTAAATGAAATCAGAAATAAAAATAAACAAACCAATCAAGCCTTCTGTGCTACATAAAACAAAATTAAAGCAAAAATTAGTAAATTTACAAATTGGCCCTTCACTTTCAACCCATCACGTTAAAGAGATCATACTATTTTGTTGCAGTAATATTTCTCCTATTGAGTGGACCCAATAGAATAACAAAAAAATCATCTTACAAGGAATAAAAATTTTCTAAATGGTGCTAATTATAGTGCCTCTATTTTGTTTCATTCCCCATCTCTCGTTAAGGGGGTGACATAGCAGCACTACCAACCTCCTGTTAGCAAAAAGAAAAATACTTTTGATGTGCTAAATGGGAGCTAATAAGAACACAAAAAGTAATGGACCTAATGGTCAGGAAAACAAGTATCACAATAAGTCACAAAGATTAATGTGGCTTGGCGAAAACAAGCCTATATCAACGGGAGAGGAGAGAGGATCGAATCAACAATAAAAAGACACAGAGTTAAAAATGAAAAAAGCACACAAAAGCTCATCCCCAAACCCAGACAAATCTCAAAATAAAAGAGAAGCCCCAAATATCACATGCCAAACACAAAAGAGAATCACAATAGAGAGATGAAAGATGATAAAAACATAAACTAAATAATACCATAATTACATACTTAAATGCTCCTTAAAAGAACATCATTACACATATCTATGGAAAAATCACATCTATGGTAAAACCATACCCACACAACAACAAAATAGTACTCCAAGGCCACACATAAATGAGTAACAAGAACTATTTTCTTCTTCTTCCCTATCCTCCTCTCTTCTTTAATT
>JXCR01118101.1:0-17805 GCA_002079205.1 Phalaenopsis hybrid cultivar | reverse complement strand
AGATGCTTGAGGCCGAGATTATTAGGCCTAGTGCGAGTCATTTTTCCATTCCTGTCCTGCTGGTAAAGAAAAAAAGATGATAGTTGGAGATTGTGCGTTGACTATCGGGCTTTGAACAAAGAGACGGTGTTGAACAAGTTTTCTATTCCTGTAATTGATGAGTTATTGGATGAGCTTTATAGAGCAGTCATTTTTTAAAAAAATTGATTCTAAGGCGGGATACTGCCAGATCAAAATGAATCTAGTGGATGTGCACATGATAGTGTTTGGGACATATGAATGACATTATGAATTCTTAGTGATGCTGTTTGGTCTCACCAACATTCCGACGACATTTCAGTCCCTCACAAATGTGGTTTTCCAAGCTTATCTACTAAAAATTATCATGATTTTTTTTATGACATTTTGTTCTACACTCGTATAGAGATAGAGCATATGTGTCATCTAAGGGCGGTCCTGAAGATGTTGAGGGAGCATCAGTTGTATACCAACTTGAAAAATGTTCATTTGCACAATTACGAGTGGAGTACCAAGGACATGTGGTAACTAGAATGGGAGTAGCAGTAGATTAATCCAAGATTGAGGCTATGTTTGATTGACCCTTACCAAGAAGTTTGTAGGAGTTGAGGGGATTCTTGGGTCTCATTGGCTACTACCAGAAGTTCGTGAGAGGATATGCCACAATAGCATCGCCACTGACGGAGCAGTTGAAGAAAGACAAATTAAAATGGGGGGAAGCAGCAACACAGACATTTGAACATCTGAAGAAGACCATGACTAGCGTACCGGTATTAACACTTTCATATTTCAGTAAACAATTTGTGGTGGAGGCGATGGATTAGAATACGGATTGGGAGCAATGTTCATGCAGGATTAGTGTTTGATTACCGACTTCAGCCAGGTTTTACAACCAAAGAGAGGCTAAAGTCAGTACATGAACAGGAGTTGACGACAATTGTCTTGGCCATTCAGAAGTGGGGGTCTTACCTGTTGGGACGAAATTTTGTGGTCAGGACAGATCAGAGGAGTCTAAAGTATCTCATGGAGCAGTGGATGGTGACCGAGGAGCATCGAAGATGACTATCCAAGCACTGGGGTATGATTTCGAGATTCAGTACTGACTAGGATTGAAGAACAAGGCAGCAGACACATTGTCAAGAACTAGGATTGATGACTCTATCGGTACCCATGGTCCTAGATTGGGAAGCCTTGAGACAGGAGAGCAAAAGAGATGAGGAGTTGAGGAAGGTAAGAGCTGAGTTACTACGGGATCCGAACAACCATCCAGGATATGCATTGAGAGAACATCAACTGCTCCACCAGGGGCATTTCGTGCTGCCCAATTCGTTGGAGTATATTCTCAAATTATTGCAAGAGTTTCATGATAACGCGATCAGAGGACACTCAGGGGTGCAGAAGACATACAATCATCCGGCGGCGGAACTTTATTGAGTGGCGATGCGTAGAGACATTGAGGATATGGTGGTAAAGCACAACCTATGTTAGCGACACAAGTATTTTACCATGACATCAGCAGGATTACTACAACCATTAGCATTGCCGGAGAAGATTTGGGAAGAAGTGATGATCGATTTCATCGAGAGATTGCCATAGTCATAAGGGTTCATGATGATCACGGTGGTCGTAGATCGTCTGAGTAAGTATGCACATTTCATTCCCTTATGGCATCTCTACACGACGGTCTCAGTCGCTGCAGTGCTTATCCGAGGAGTGATTCGTTTACACAGAGTATCGAAATCGATTGTTTCAAATAGGGACAAGGTTTTTCTCAACCAGTTCTGGAAAGAGCTATTCAGGTTATAAAGGATAGTCCTTAAGAAGAACACCATATATCATCCCATGACCGATGGATAGACGGAGGTGGTCAACAGAAGTGCGGAGACGCATCTACATTGTTTTGTATCTGATACACCGAACATATGGGCCAAGTGGATTGCATGAGCTAAACTTTGGTATACCACGTTGTACCACACCGTATCACATACCACCCCTTTAAAGATATTTTATGGGCGGGATCCACCTCACTTGGGCGTGGAACCACACCAATATCTAGCTTCAATCAATACTTAGAGGATAGGGACAGGATACTAGCAAAGCTCAAGGGTTATTTACTGAGAGCTAAACAAATCATGAAGAGGAAAACATATGAATACAAAGAGGGATGTATTTTGAACTAGGGGATATGATCTACTTGAAGCTGAGACCCAACCAATAGAAGACATTGGTTAGGAGGAGGAGCGAGAAACTTTCACTGCGATAATTTGGACCATATGAGGTGATGACATGTATCGGGAAAGTGGCTTATCATTTGAGATTACCACCATCGTCCGCACCACACCCAATTCCATGTGTCAGTTGAGACGTGCGATTGGAGATCATATACCCTCGCCTACACTACCGCCGACGCTGACAGAACTTTTGGAGGTGATTTTGGATCCGTTAGATATCGAAAGAGTGCGCTAAGGAGTAGGGGGAGCAAATGAGATATTGGTCAAATGGAAGGGGTTGTCAGACTATGAAGCAACATGGGAGCCTTACAAGGTGATCCACAAACAGTTTCCGTCTTTCCATCTTGAGAACAAGATACTTTTTGAGAGGGGAGTAATGTTACGCCCATACACGAGTCGGTCCACCCTGGACCGACTGGAAGCATTATAACCGGTCCACAAGCGGATCAGTCTTGGCGAAGAAGCGGAGCGGCAGGGGGAGCCGCAGAAGAAGGAAAGGAAAGGGTGGGTCCACTAGGGCCATAATCACCTATGCAAGGAGGAGAAATTAATGGAGTTTCGAGGGAAAGTTAGGAAGGAAAGTTATTGAAATGTTGCGAGCGATTTTATTTGAGGGAGAACCTAGGGTTTACTTTCTTTATGCATTATTTTGTTGGCAACTATGTTTTATTCTTTTGGTGGTGTTCTCTCTAGGTGCGGGAGTGTCGATCTACCTCTCGAAAGTAGATCATCTTTTTTATCTTGCTTGTTTGCATTTGTTTTTCATAAGAGCAACCCTATTTGACTTATCTCCATCTATCTATCGTCATTTCGCTGTTGTTGTTGCTGATTTTGGTGGGAGGGCTTAGATTGGCTCTCTTAAACTTCCTTCGGGCTTGATGTGTCATGTGCCATAGCATTCATTGTAGTTACACGGAGCTTTGATTTGATTTTTTGATAAGGTGACAAGCGGTGGCTCTAGTGCTTTGTGATGATTTGGCAAATCATTTTTGAGTTTCCTTGTAATAACTTTTGATTCATTAACTAATTTTTGTGTTATATTTATTTATTTGTTTTTGATTCCCTAACTAATTTGCTCTCTTCTCTGTCATATTTTATTTTCAAAATTTCTACTATATTTTCATCTTCCACGTGGCATTTGAGGTGCTTGACTTGGTCTTTTGCTTATTACTTGTGTCAATTGTTGAGCTTCTTTGATTTAATAATTTGATTCATGCTTGTTACATTTGGATGAATGCCAATTTCTGCAATCTCCTGTGGACCTATTCCTTGTACTTTTGATGAGAAGAAATACCTTTATCCAAGGTCATTCTTCTTACTTGATTTTTTTGCTCTGTGGTTAGATTCCTTGTCCAGTTTACCTTATTTGTTGTCTTATTCTTTGCTCTATGCTTCGTTATATTTCCTCGTGAATTTATCTTCCTTTTAACTTGTTGAGACCCTCCCTCTCCATGGTAGTGTTCCTTTTTATTTATGGTATTGCTTTTATGCTGGCTACTTAGAAGGAAGAGGACTTCTCATGTTTGGAAGAGATGCAATGAGGAAGAAGCTGTATATCTGAGTTTTCATCTTCTATTTCATTTATCTGGCATACTTTTTTGCATGTTAATGACCATGGCTGGTGACCTGTTGGTGGGAGGTTTGATATGGTCGGGCTACAATCGGACTCTTTTGGTTGTTTGTATCATCGTTTTTATGGTTTTTTGGGATTCCTTATAATAGAGCAATAAAAACTATTTGTATTATTTTGTAATTTCTATAAAATTTATTTGAGTTTGTAGAATGTTCACCCTCTTTTTTTATTTTATAGAATAGGATGAAAATTTGTTATTTTTTATGCTTATTGTTTAATTAATCTTTTCAATATTTGGAATTTTTATCGATTGAATGCCATGAGAATGACTTCGACCTTTCACCAAGCCGATTTAGGTAGGTTTGCTCGAGTCATAATGAGTTTAGTCAGAGTGCTTGAGGCTAGCAAAAATATTTCTAGTTAGTGAGTGTTGATTTTTTGGGGGATATTTAAGGATCGGGCCTTCCCACTATTATGAATTTAGATAATCCTTGCATAATCTTGTAAATGGATTTTATTGCTCAACATAATCTCATTGACAATCACATTGCGGCAGAGCCATGTGAACATATAGTAATCGTGGCAGGCTTATATGTGAAGGTAGACATATGAAACATATAGTCTAAAAAGGGTTATGTTGAGATGGTCATATGGAAAATATAGTCTTTGATAAAAGAAAATAAAGTTTAAAAAAAGAAGAAAAAATTCAAGTGATTTTTGATGAAAGAAAATTTTGCCACTTATAAATTAACAAAACTAGCTTTAACATGAATTGATTTAGAACTGGCTTCACTAATAATGAAGTCAATTAGGCTAATAGGGCTGGTNATAGTCTTTGATAAAAGAAAATAAAGTTTAAAAAAAGAAGAAAAAATTCAAGTGATTTTTGATGAAAGAAAAATTTGCCACTTATAAATTAACAAAACTAGCTTCAACATGAATTGATTTAGAACTGGCTTCACTAATAATGAAGTCAATTAGGCTAATAGGGCTGGCTAAAACCAAGCACAATTGGCATAAAATATTGTTAGGAAGCTATCTACACAAAGAATTTGTGGAACATCATCATAGTAAATGATACCGAAATCGGTATAGAAATAAGGTGAGGCGAAACACAACACATCCACTAGTAATTTTATAGAAGCAAGAAATTGAAAATACAACAAATTAAAAGCAAATAGCAACGATAAGTACTAGGTAATAGGGTGCGCGTGGGGTTCGTTGGGGATTGGGCCTCTGAGGTGGTGGCAAGCCCCTAGCAAGCTGGTAACAGTAAGACAGTTCAGCAAGCAAGCAGCTGGAACACCTACGAGAGGGCGGTCCAGAGCAACATCAGTAAGGACGTGGCCAAAACAGCCACGGGGCTGGTGGTTCGGGGTGGCGACAACAAGGAAAAAAATGATGGGGATGTGGGAGCGATGCAAAAAATGACGAGGAAATGTATATGAAGGATAAACATCACCTGGAGATCAAGATATTGCCNACAGCCACGGGGCTGGTGGTTCGGGGTGGCGACAACAAGGAAAAAAATGATGGGGATGTGGGAGCGATGCAAGAAATGACGAGGAAATGTATATGAAGGATAAACATCACCTGGAGATCAAGATATTGCGAGAGCATTATTTGGAAGCCTAAGATACAATCCTAAAAGGGAAAAAAGGAGCCGACGACTCTATAAACTCAAATCAATCAAAACTAAACCTCAAACATCAAAGAAACATTTAAATAGACCTACTGCTATTTGGAGTGGGCCCCACTCCAAATGGGCGGCTAGAGAGAGCTGANCGACGACTCTATAAACTCAAATCAATCAAAACTAAACCTCAAACATCAAAGAAACATTTAAATAGACCTACTCCTATTTGGAGTGGGCCCCACTCCAAATGGGCGGCTAGAGAGAGCTGACCAGCCCTCCCTCAATCTGGACCAAAGCTGTCCAAGGTCCCACCCTGCCCCTGCTTCGGTAAATCACTTGATTTAATGTGTTTTGAGCTTTCCCTTCGGTGATGCGTTGGCTCGCTACTGTTGCTGGTGACCAACATGATTGGTGAAAGTGAAGGATTTTTAGGGATCATTAACCTAACGGTTCTTAGTGACAAGCTTTATAGATCTAAACAGAAGTACCAAATATTGCAAAAACTAATTTCTCTCGTAGTGATTGATTGTTGAAGTGTGGCATATCTATACATGTCATCATAAATGTTGGATGAATAGTGGGTCCATAAACTATTCATGCTTCCTATTCTTTGATTCAGGAACCGAATTAAGAAAGAAATAAAATTATTGTCTGTGAGCCTACTTAGCTTTCTTTCATTCTCCCTTATTGCTCTCAAGGTCATCATAAATGTTACTTTAATTTTTTTAAAAGGTCCAGTTTTTTCTTAAGTTCTATAAGTATTTTCTTTCATGTCAATATTTATTTAAGGGGCATTTACATACATACCACCCAATTCCTAACTGCTTACATTGCTAACATCTAAACTTTACTTTTTAGATTTACACCACCCAAATCTTTCATATCACATAAAAATAACACTATTTTAACTTTTATAAAGTGTAATACACATTTTCTTGCATGGTTAAGATGCCATGTATGTAAAAATTGAAGTTTGAGTGTTAGATATGTAAATACGTAGGAATTAAGTGCTATATATGTAAATCTTCCTTTATTTAAATTTCTCTGCTGTCCAGATTCCTTAAAAGTGTGATCTTAACCTTATCAGGTCATGAAGACCCTGGTTCAGTTTGGAGCACCACCAGAGATTCTTCTTGATGGAAAGCCTCATCTTGGAACAGACCGCTTGATCGGAATTCTTAAGAGCATCCGACAGCATTTAGTTCGACTGGGCGTGAGCTTTCTCCCAGTTTATTGATTCTTTTACTCCATGTATTTCCAGATGCTTTTTTGCATTGTTTTATATGTAATTACATTTATAACACCTAAACTTTAATTTTTACATTAATACAACCCAAATCTTTTGTTCCACATCAAAAATACCACCACTATTTTAACTCTACGAAGTGAAATACACATTTTCATGCATAGATAAGGCAGCATGTATGTAAAAATTGAAGTTTAGGTGTTGGATATGTAAATACACAAGAATTGAGTGTTATGAATGTAAATCTTTTTTATTGTTTTTCTAATTTTATTTTCATTATAATGCAGGTTGACATAAAGTTTGGAACAAGGCTAGATGATTTTATTGTGGAAAACAAACAGATTATTGGAATCAAAGTCTCTGATGCAAGAGATGAATCCAGATCTAATAACCAGAGTTTATTATACGACGCAGTTGTTTTAGCTGTCGGGCATTCAGCTCGTGATGTATATCAAATGCTTGTTCAGCATAATGTGGATATGGTCCCCAAAGATTTTGCTGTAAGTTACGATCTTATTACTGCAATTTGATGAACTAATATTTAATAAAGTTGAACTTCTAACCACCTGTGTGGATTCTACTTCACCGCTCCCTAGATTCTGCCTAAAAGCTAAGGAACCCATTGGGGTCATTTTTTTTATTTTTTTTGACATTTTTTTATTTTTATTTTTATTATTTTAATGTTTTGATTTAAATTAAACTATACTTGATTGAGGTAGTTGTTCTTAAAAACACTCGAGACTTCTTTTAAGTGTTTTGAATGTTTTAAAGATTTGTTTATTTTTAGAATCAAAAAGGAAAAACTTATTAAAATTATATCAAACAAACATTTAAAAAAAAACAAAAATAAAAACAAAAAACAAAAGCGACACCAAACGTACTCTAATATATTCAAATCTCCCTCGACTTGCATCTGATGTTGTCAATGGTCAATCAGTGCAAAACTTCATAGTCTTCCTTTCTAGAAGAGTATCGAAGATTCAATCTTAATTATCACGCCATAATTAGGTAATGGCATTATGTTGTTGAAAGCTTCTTTATTCGCTTGCAAAACCGAATGTTAGATATGTTTCTTGCCAGTATATCTTATTGTGGCTAAATGTGAGGTACATAAATAGATTTTGTATGACATGTTGCATACCCCCCAGCGTTACCCCTTAAGTATAATGAAGCTAAGCTCTTAAACATCGAGGCGTCTTCTGGTGTAACAGTTGGAGTTTTATTAGAAACTCTAAAGTTAATCATGCTCTTGCGGAAGCACTCTTGGGATGTGTGACCTCTTGGAAAGTTACACTAACGAAACAAAATTATGAGGCCATCAGGCCAAAACAGACAAGAACTCGATGGATGAGAGTTTGGGCTATTATAAATGACATTGGAGCATTACACTAGTTTGAAGATAGTAAGATCTGCCCGATGGATGATTTTGGCTACTGAAGTGGGAGAAATTGTGAATTTCCTTAGGTAGAATGAAGCTAAGCTTTTAAACATCGAGACGCATTTTGGTGTGACGATTGAAATTTCATTAGGAACTCTAAAACTAAGCATGCTCTAGCAGGAGCCCTCGTTATTTAAGTTAGTATTACTTTAGCCTTTGCATTTGAAATCCTCGATCTTGGTACAACCGGAGGCAAGTTATACAATGTTTTTTTGCTTCAAGTATATTCATTTGCATTACTCAATCTTTTCTACATGCTTATTGCTTTCCATGTGCCCAATAGGTTGGCTTACGAATTGAACATCCCCAGGAACTAATAAACAAGATACAGGTATATGCCATTACTTGATTTCATATTTATCGGTGTTTACATGCATATCATGCAATTCTTTTGTATTTACATATCTCAAACCTAAATTTTCATATTCACACACATAGCACTCATATCTTTAATATCACATAAAAAATATCATTATTATCAACTTTTCATGCATGGGTTTAAAGCACGAAAGTGCTATGCATGTAAATATGGAATTTAAGGTGCGAGATATGTAAATACATAAGAATTGTGTGCTATGTATGTAAGTTGTCCTAATTTTTTTTTGAGATGTTCTACTGAACTTATTGTTTTTTTTTTAAATAAAATTTTATCCTAATCATATATTTGGATATGCTATATACTTTTCTAGTATTCTTCGCTAGCTGCAGAGGTTCAATCCGGTCGTGGAAAGGTACCTGTAGCAGATTACAAGGTGGTTAAATATATCAATGAAGGATCTGAGATTGTGAACTCTTGTTTGGAGGACCGAACTAGAAGCTGCTATTCTTTCTGCATGTGTCCTGGTGGTCAGGTGAGCATTGCCATGTTACTTCTTGCATTTAACAATTGAAAGATTTACATACATACCACTCAACTCTTATGCATTTTTACATATCTAGCATATAAACTTCAATTTTTAGATATATACCTCCTCACACGTGCATTTAAAGATGTAGTTGACTTTTAAGAAGTAGTTGTAAAAAGTAAAGTTTGTGTTCGATATTTATATATAAAAGAATTGGATGGTATGTTTCATGTGGTTAATGAGTTATCGTTGCTGGTAGGTTGTGCTAACTAGCACGAATTCATCTGAGCTCTGCATCAACGGCATGTCATTTTCTCGTCGGTCGTCGAGATGGGCCAATTCGGCTATTGTTGTTAGTGTATCTACGAATGACTTTGCTCCCTTCACTGGTTATGGGGCTCTTTGTGGTGTTGAATTTCAGGTTCTTGTCCTCGTTCTTCTCCTCTTGTTAGTGTACACGTTGCATTACTTCAGTGTTCTGTATAAAAAAAGTGAATTTTACATACATACCACACAATTACTTTATATTTACATATTTAACACCTGAAGTTTGATTAACACTTTGGTGTCATAAATCTATACATAAAAAAAAGGTGTATTTCACTTTTAAAAAGACAACAATGATGGTACTTTTGATGCGTTGTTAAAGATTTGAGTGATATACATGTAAATGTAAATATTTAGGTGTTAAATATGTAAATATATAAGAATTGTGCAGTATGTATGTAAATGCCTAAAATTAGAAAGTTTAGAATCCCAAAGACGGAATTTCTAGGTTCTCAAGTTCAACTATGCAGTTTTGACAGAGTATAATGTTAGAGCAGTATAGACATCATTCTGTTGCTTGGTTTATGATTAATTTAGGTCATATCATTATTCTAGTTGTTAATAAAAAAATTAATTATGTTGGCAATTTGGTGAGATCTAATTCATTTACAAGAGCAAAGAATTACATGAAGGTCTTGAGCACAAAACACCCCAATAATTTTATTTATGTTAACCAAATGATGTCCACGTTCTACAGTAAAATTTTCAAAATAACCCCTTAATAAATACAACTCACAAGTACCGGTCCGCAACTAAGTTTGTTCACGCCGTTTCTTTGCAAGTCGCAAAAGTCGTCTCGACAACTTAACATGGAATGCTTCGTTTCTTTGCAACTTAACATGGAGTGCGCCAAACCGACTTTAATTATGTTGTAAACCAAGTTTTAGGACACATTCACCGAACCTTCTTCGTTATAGGTTTGTGGCAAGTATATTTACATATCTAACACCTAAACATTCATATTTACATGCATACCACTCAAACCTTTAACATCCCATAAAAAACGCCCCCCATCACTTTCTTTTTAAAATTGAAATTAGGGTCGTCAATTTGGCTCGTTGTTCGTGAACAGCTTGTGTTCGGCTNATACCACTCAAACCTTTAACATCCCATAAAAAACGCCCCCCATCACTTTCTTTTTAAAATTGAAATTAGGGTTGTCAATTTGGCTCGTTGTTCGTGAACAGCTCGTGTTCGGCTCGAGCCGAACACGAATAAATTTTTAAGCTCGAAATGTAAACGAGCCGAACACGAACAACAGCTTGTTTGCTCGTGTTCGGCTCGAAATGGCTGAAAAAAAAATTATATAACTTTTTATATAACATATATTATTTATATAATAATATATTATATATATTTATGTCTAAGTTTAAATCATAACGCCTCATGTGACAATGTGGTTAGTGTTTTCTTTTGTATATATTTGATCAGGTTCGAATCACACACTTTACATCTATTTTTCTCAATTTTAGTTTAACGAGCTNGTGACAATGTGGTTAGTGTTTTCTTTTGTATATATTTGATCAGGTTCGAATCACACACTTTACATCTATTTTACTCAATTTTAGTTTAACGAGCTAATTCGAGTCGAACAAGAACACGAATATTTAAATCGAGCCGAACACGAACACACTGTTCACGAGTCGATTTCGAACACGAGCTGATTTCGAACATGAGCTATTTCGAACGAGCCGAACAAGAGCCAAGCCTGAGCTCGCTCAAGCTCGGCTCGTTTACAGCCCTAATTGAAATACAACTTTTCATGCATAGGTTTATGACACCAAGGTGTTACAAGTGTAAACATCTAACTTTGGGTGTTAGATATGTAAATGCATAAAAATTTTTTGGTATAGATGTAGATAAGTGTAAATACGTAACTCTTGTTTTGGTGCTATTTCAGAGAGACTATGAAAGAAAAGCAGCTATGATGGGGGGAGGAAATTTCGTTGTTCCTGCACAGACAGTTACTGATTTTCTTGATAATAAGTTATCAGGTTAAAGCCAACATTACCTTTTTATGAATATAATTTCTCACATATTTCTGCTTCTGATATTTGTTTCAACTTTTTACTTCCTTTTCAGATACTTCTCTTCCGCAGTCAAGCTACAGATTAGGAGTTAGACCTTCAAAACTTCATGAACTTTTTCCAACTCACATTACTAAAGCCTTGCAACATTCGATAACAGTTTTTGACAAAGAGGTCTTTATTTTTAGAGGCATTTACATACATACCCCACAATTCCTATGTATTCACATATCTCACACCTAAACGGTGTTTTTTTTGCATTTATACGACCCAACTTTTTCATATCTTATAAAAAATATCATAGCTAAGGTGGTGTTAGATATGTAAATCTTTTTTAAAAAAAATTGCATTTTTTTTTCTTATTAACTTGGCTGCTTTTCATTTAATGAAGATGATTTAATATTGTTTTCTCATATTATATTATGTTGGCCTCCAACCACTAGCTTCCTGGCTATATTTGCAAGGACGCTTTGCTTCATGGTGTCGAGGTAAGATGAATTTTTAAAGGTTTTTTCACCAATTCAAATATGCTATTATTTAAGTTTGACAGGAAAATTGAGATTTCACATTTATTGTAACATACATAGCACCCGAAACATTGATTTTTATAAAATCTAGCATCCAGGTGATATTTTTGGACTGCATATTTATGTGTGCCATGATCAAGCCTTCGAGAGCTGGATAAAAATGAAAAAAATCCGTTGGGGTTTTATCATGAATTTTGTTATTTTAGTGAGAATTTGAAAAATGGACGAAAGAGAGTGCTAGATTTGTGAATGAGAATGTTTCAGGTGCTATATATATGTGTGTGTAAACAGCCCTTATTGGATGGTATGGATGTAAATGTAAATGCTTCAAATTTGTATCACGCAGACACGAACGAGCTCTCCGGTCCGTATTCTACGCAACACGGATACATACGAGAGCACATCCATGAGGGGATTATACCCAGTTGGAGAAGGTGCTGGCCATGCTGGAGGCATAATTAGCGCTGCTGTTGATGGCATCTACTGTGGCTTTGCTCTGGCTAAAAATCAGCCTATTTGAAGGAGATGTAGAATCAATATTGGGAAAAGCTCAAAAGAACACAGGCTTTGTAAATTACTGAGAAGTTTTTTTGTTTTTGGTTTCTTAGAGTGCGTTTGTTTCAACGTTTTGGGCTGTGTTCCCATAATTTCTCTGCCAACATTGAAATATTACCTTTTGAGATGCTCCAATCTCGCCTTCTTCATAATGAGCTGCTAACTGCAAAAAGCTTATTTAGTCAGGTGCTGCAAGTCGGTATTAAACGGGCATTAGTGTATATAGTTATTATTCAGATTTTGTTTCAGTTACGGATCATTTAATTCTAAGCTTGACCAGCCAAAATGACAAATGTAACATGTAAAATAACTGCAGCATATTTTTCTAAGGGTTAAAGTTTGAATTTTTTTTTTCATTTAACACTGTCATCGTCGGTCTCAAGCTCGGATGTAAAAAGTGAATGGTTGTTAGTCGACAATCAGTGTAAAACTTGTCGAAAAAAAAAAAAAAATGACATGAATCGCCTTCCCCACGGAGTGGGATTATGGCAGTTTTCAAATCTTTAATAAGAGTTGAAATAATCTATGTTGTGGACTTTCTAGGCTCCTATTGAATGATATAGGAATTTATTTAACATTTTTTATAAATTAAAGGACTAAAATGAATATTTTGAAGGGCTTAAATGTAAATAACTAGAGAATATTTTGATGCATTACTCTTCTAAATTCCTTTGCCATTTTCTACTCAACAAAGCACAGCAAGATCTCCCAAAATTTTTAATAAAAAAGACAAAAACAAACTGTTTTGGACTATTCTTAAATAATTATATCAAACACTTTGTAATTATTAATTTTTTTTTTAAAATGAGCTCTTTCTTATAATCTGTTTGGGATAGCTGTAGCTATTTGAAGCAGCAGCCTCGATTTAAAAAAAAAAAATTATTAATGACCACATCGCCCTTGTAGTGCTGACCTAAAAGACGAAAAATTTGTGTGCATGTTCTTCGAACATAGAGCTGTGTTCGGACAATGATTGAGATTCAGCGATCGCAACAGAGAAAGAGGGAAAAAAAAATCTCCACGATCAAGCGTATCGCACAACGTACGCAAACATAGCTTACGTTAAACTAAAAATGAATTGAATATCAATATAATATGTCTACATCTTATTTAAATCAGAATATACGCTAACATTTTCTTAATTAAAAAAAAAAAAAAATAGAAGAAAGTTGTTGAAACCGTTCCTATGTGAAAGCCCCTTCCTAATTTCGGCAGATTTTCTCTATTTAATTCATACTTATTTACTTTCCTTATCAACGCTCTCATTTATTATTTAATTATTACGTGCAAATCTACACTTTACATTTATATACCAAAGATCAGTGCTGCCTTTTCACACAACTTTCTCCCTCTTCCCTCTCCCTCGCCTCCATTCTTCCATGGCTTCCCGGCTCCACATAGCAACTATTCTTCTTTCAGTCTTCTCTCTTCTTCCTCCTCTTAGCCATGGATGGGGCACTGATGGCCACTACATAGTTTGTCAAATAGCTCAAGTCAGTCTCTCTCTCTCTCTCTCTCTTTAGGCTCAAATATGTGATTCTTCATTGAAAAATTCACATACATACCACACAATTTTTATGTATTTGCATGCCTTGTTTCCATTGAGGGTGAAATGTTTGTTGAATATTGCAGGAACAATTAAGCGAAGCAGCAGCAGATAGAGTAAATGAACTGCTCCCAGACTATGCCAAGAACAATCTCAGCAGCTTATGTTCATGGGCAGATCATGTAAGGTTCAGATATACTTGGTCTTCAGAACTCCACTACATCAATGTACCAGACGATACCTGCACCTACAATCACACCAGTAAATCTCTTCATCCCTTCCTCTAATTCTTTCTTATTATTATTATTATTATTTATTTTTATTTTTCAAAAAATAAAATAAAATCGAAATTAAAATTGTTAACCATAAAATTCTCCCCTTTTCTTTTCCTACTAAGCAGGAGACTGTAAGGATGAAAATGGAGTGTTAGGAAGATGTGTAGGAGGAGCCATCACTAACTACACAAATCAGCTTCTTACATACAGAAACTCTTCGGATGATGGAAAATGTAAACAAAACCAAATATTTGAAGGAATATTTACATGCATACAGCTCAAATCCTATGTATTTACATATCTAACACCGAAACTTTCAACTTTTACACATATATACATCATCTTAAAAAACTGTATTTCACATTTTAAAAGTAAAAAGGTGGAGTTTCTTATGTGATATGAGGGATATTGGTGGTATAAATGTAAAAAGCTCAGGTGTTAGATATGTAAATACATAGGAATTGGGTGGTATTCATGAAAATGCCCCAAATTTTAATTGAATAACTATTGTTTTGAGTTGTGACTCATTGAGTTGAATAATCTTGTGCTCAGATAATCTTACACAGGCTCTGTTGTTCCTTTCCCATTTTATGGGAGACATTCATCAGGTGTCTGAATTTAATTCAAAAAAACCTTATTTTTAAAGTAATCAAAAATGAGGGAAAAAAAAAATTAATGCTGCAATATGTTTTAGCCTCTGCATGTAGGACATACCTCAGATGAAGGAGGAAACACCATTGATGTCCACTGGTATACCCAAAGTACAGTGCTGCATCATGTGAGTATGATAAAAATCATAAATTTTTCTTATTCTTTTTTTTTTAAATATTTACATAGATACCGGTCAATTCCTATGTATTTACATATCTAACATCTAAACTTCAATTTGTAACATATATGCCACCTTACCTATGCATGAAAATGTGTTTTTCATTTTTTTCTGAAGTTAAAATAGTGGTTTTGATGTCATATGAAAGGTTTCGATGGTATAAATGCAAAAAGTAAAGTTTAGTAGTTAGATATGTAAATACATAGGAATTGCAGGCATAATTTGGGATTTGAAACATATAAAATGTGTTGAAAATACAGGTTTGGGATTCCAGTATAGTTGAAACAGCTGAAGATGACTTCTACAGCTCTGATGTAGTTGATTATATTGAAGATCTTAGGCAAAATATTACAGTAAGACATCGCAGTATAAAATCTTAAAATTGCAAAATTCACCTTTTAAGAGTTTGGTCTCATTTTTCTATGTTCATGTCAATGAATTACAGGGAAAGTGGTCAAGCCAAAAATCGAAATGGCAAAATTGCAGCGGAAATTTGATCGCATGTCCCGACATGTATGATCCTCTTATTCTTTGCAGAGAAATTTTTATGCTGCAACAGGGAAAAGTGTATCACTTGTGAGAAATTTGTAAAAATGATATTTTTAACGCAAATATGAAAGATTCAAATGTTCTAAATGCCAAAACCATGATGATGAACAAGCTAATAAATTTCCACATATCAAATTCAAATCTCATGCATGCACATGATTTCAAAACTTCTAATCTATTTATTTATTATTGTTTAATTTATAGATATGCATCTGAGAGCATCAGCGCAGCATGTGAATGGGCATACAAAGATGCCACGAATGGTTCTGTGCTTGAAGGTTTGTGAAGTTTCATAAAGTCCGAAATATTTTTTTGCATATATTTATATATTTAATATAATGTGGGGGAAAATGTAATAAGAAAAGTTGTTTTTGCAGATAAATATTTCTACAGCAGATTGCCAGTAGTAGATTTAAGGTTAGCTCAGGCTGGAGTTCGGTTAGCTGAAATCCTCAATCTAATCTTTGGTTGAAGACTGAAGTCAGCAGCAGATCTTCTGAGTACCAAAAAGTTACAAAAATAGCAAAATTATATGAGACATAAAATGCTCATCATGGTGAAATGTGAAAGTTGAATTGTTATAATTATTACCTTACAAATATATGTATATATTTTATTATGTATGTATGGTTGTTGGAAGAACCAACAAGTTTCAATTGTTGTTGGGGGATTATGTAGTGATATTGAGTTTATATTTTTGGCTATGAAGATGATTTAAAACAAGTAATAATAATACTAAATTGAATCCCATAAATCATATATTTACTTAAAAATAATGTAGAATCTACATGAGTAGCACACAATTCTTATGTATTTACATATCTCGCACCCAAACTTTTATATTTGCATGCATAACACTTTGATGCTTCAAACCTGTGTATTAAAAGGTGTATTTCACTTTAAGAAGTAGTAATAGTGCTATTATTTATGTGATATTAGACATTTGAAAGTTTTAGTGTACATATGTAAATGTGTAAGCTTTGTGTGTTATTTATGTAAATGTCCCTAAATGTTTTAATGGTAAAATTTCTGATTGCCAAACAGGTGCTTCAATATGAGCATAATAGCACAAACCCTGGGTTTGAAATGAGGTATATCTCAATACCAATGAGAATGATTTTGGCCATTCTTAAGACCCAAAAGTACCTAAATTTGTTTTATGACTAATTCGAATATAAATATACTTTTGCCAAAATATAAAATCATAAACATACTAAGTAAAATTTTTGTGCATGTCATTGAATTATTATGTATTTGTATATATTTTATATTTATTTATACAATGCCCTAATTCTTAAATCACAACAAAAGAACCACGGAGTCAGTCGACTCCCTTTCGGCTGCGGCCGACTGANTGTGCATGTCATTGAATTATTATGTATTTGTATATATTTTATATTTATTTATACAATGCCCTAATTCTTAAACCACAACAAAAGAACCACAGAGTCAGTTGACTCCCTTTCGGCTGCTGCCGACTGGTCTCCCACGACCTTCCAAGGAGTCGACGCTTAACCTAGTCAGGCCTCTGGCGAGTCAGAAACAGGAATCAGGTCGACTGCACAAGAAAGTGAAATAAGGGGAAGCTAAATAACAATTTTCACAAATAAATCAGGAATCATACTCCTACCAAGGAGTCCATCCACTTCGGACTAGAGCAAAGACGAGGAACTCTCACCAGGAGCAGCTGGAACAGCTGCAGCTCTATCAGCCCATAGGTAGTGTACTTCAAGGAATCCACCAAGCACCTCTTCCGTCCGCTCGGCTTGAACGTCCAGCGACCGTGCAAGGATGACGCCCGAACCCTTCCCATGTCTCCGATGCTCCAATGGAACCTCGTCCAACAAATTTCTCTCATTGTCACATTCGCTTGAGAAAACCCTTTTAACAACTAATTGTTTTATGTTTCTTTTCTTGGCAGGCTGATTGTCTTCGGGGCGTCTTCAACGCTCGCCGAACGAACTGATATGAGTATGATGGATGGCTCTCCGCAGAAGTGTGCAAGGGGGCGAACCTTTTTGTCTTTCATGAGTAGGGCTGTCAAAAGAAGTTAGTTGTTCGAGAACAGTTCAATGAGTTCGTGTTCGATTCGTTCGATAAGTAAATGAGACAAACACGAATAAATTTTTTTTGTTCGGTTAGTTAAACGAACCAAACACGAACAGTGATGCGTTCGTTCGTGT
>JXCR01118093.1:3298-20689 GCA_002079205.1 Phalaenopsis hybrid cultivar | reverse complement strand
TGGTGCTGAATCTTGATTAAGCTATTCTAGGTCATACTAGAACCCTACTTAGCAAAATCAGAAAGAACAAGAAAACATAAAAGATCTACAAGAAATTCCAATATAAAGAATTGTGAGTACTAGAGAAGGCACTAAATTACAATATTTTATTTTATACTTAGTTCTTCTTATGAATTTCTCTTTGTAGGTGTGTTTATTGTTGAAAATTATAGGAAAAGCTATCTAATGAGATACATGAATAATACAAATTTCAATATAGGACCAACCAATTACTTGCATTCAAATAGAAGATGAATATAGCTTTAATAAGAGCTCAAATTTATAATTTAATGACTAGAAGTGAGTCATCAATTTTCTAAAAGGGTCACTAACTAGTTTTTGAGTATGAGCACTTTGCCTAAGCTTAGCAAGCTCACATTGAGCTAGTAAGTTATTTATCACCTTTTTAAATTTAATTCAAACAAAGATAATGAGTTCAACTTCAAGCAATGTTGGTGAGTTTGTATTGAATTATATTAATGAAAACTCGGTGAAAATATCATCACAATTTTTAGGAGTAAAAAGAAATTTTTAAATTGTTCTCATGTCTCATAATTAATTCTCATATGCAGGAAGAAGAAAGGGACCTACTCAGAATTCAAGGATACTAAACAAAAACAAAACATTTGTATTAAAATTCAAGTCTTACAAAAAAAAAGACTCAAACAAAAATACAAAGTTTCTTATGTCTTCTCCCCAAGCAAACTTCTGGAGTTTCCTCTAAGCAACCTCCATACTTTTTCACACTAAAACACACTCACACTTTCACTTGAACATAAAATATGAACAACCTAACTCACTATTAATGCCCAATTGAAGATTTGAGGCTCCAAAAAGTCTCTAAATTCTGTCAAATCCTTCTCATTATACAAAAAACAGAAAATAACCAAGAGTTGCTTCAAACACCCATTCAAAATTCGGTCAAATTCAATTTATCTTTTAGAAAGGTAGTTAATGGAGCAATAGCGCCAATTTGGGGTGCTATAGCGCCCTTCTCGCTCAACGGTGGCACTACGGTGCCATAGGGTGGCACTATAGCGCCATGCAAAAAACATCATTTTTGCTCCATTTTTTTTCATTTTCTCTAAATGTCCATTTTATGTATCTAAAACAAAAAATAAGCAAAATGTCTTCCTTTAAAGTACAATATCATAAAAAATGAGCATAAAATGCTTAAAATGTGCACTAAAAATGAGTTATTTTGAGGTGGATCAGTAGGATCAAAATCTTTGAGATTTGATTGAAAAGGTGGATAGTCTTTACGATTAAAAGACCTATCACACCTCCTTATGCATATCTTCTCCACCTTGTGAGGTCTCCTTGATGAGGGGAGCTACATTTCCTGCATAAGCAAGTTCTTGAGAATCTTCTTAAGAAAATCATTCCTGAAATGATATGTCTTGGATTTCTTTGTTAGAGGGACTAGGATTCTCACTTCTAAGTAAATCCCTTAAGGCATGTCCTTGAGGAGTGTTATCCTTTCAAGGATTGGCTTGAGGCTCGTTATAAAACTGGAGAGATTGAGATACCGAATCAGAACTTGGAGAGGCTCCATGGGAAAGGTTCTGTAAAGATGGTAGCAGTTGTTCTGATTTCAAATTATGATTTAGGAGTGGATTGTAGTGCTCCTCTTGGCACATTTTATGATTGTAAAGGAATGAAAGAAGAATATTTGGATTACGATTTTATGTCTCATGTATTTATGATTGATGAACATGACATAGATGATAACTAAGATGATGATGAAAACAATGAGAAATACCTTTTATTGCCCTCCTTAAGCAACATGCATTTGTGGTGATCTTAGTAATTCATCCAGCGATACATGTCAGACCTATGGCTATGAAAGCACTATTGATGAGTCTTGTGTTGAATGTTCAACCAAAGTTGATCCCTTTGGGTCCCTTGGTGAGGATATTCAGAAAGTCCTCCTTAGTAGCGACAAACTTCTCCCTTCTATAGTGGTTTTACCCAACTCTAAGGAGAAAGGAAAATATATCATCACCCGAGAAGTGAATGATCATCCCGAGTCCTGAGTGAAGGAGCTAAGGAACCTTCCAAAGTTGTGGATTATAATGTGTTGAAACATTGCAAGAGGTTACCGACTTTGAGCATCTATGATGTATTTTTTTCTTTCTCCTGAGTTGAGAGAGACCTTGATTGGATCTCTTTGGAAGCCCAAGGCCTTTAGTGCATATTATGTGGAAATGAGGATGAAGGAGGTGGTTATACCGCCAGACATGATTGTCATTACCTTCACCGAGGAGGACTTGCTTTTGAGCACTACAGACTACAACCATCCTATATATGTGACAACAGGAATTTACAACACTCCCTTAAATTATACCTTGATTTATCTTGGTGCTTCGAGGAATATTGTCAACATCCACACACTTGAGTTGTTGTCTTTAAGCATGAGGAAATTTTGCTCTGATAGGATTATGCTCAATGGCTTTAATGAGAAGGGTCAAAAGACCCATGGCTCTATCACCTTGCCTCTCCATTTTTGAGACTTCAGAAGTGAAGCCATCCATGTGACTGTTCAAAGAAGGAAGATCTAGGGGATCAGAAGTGAGATTTCAAAAGGATAGGACTGTTCAATGAGATCAGAAAGAGAGATGTGAAATGGGATTGGCTTAAGTTTGGAGCATTTTATTTTTGAAATCCAAAAGAGGAAGATCTAGGGGATGTAATAGATTAAGAGGAAAACCTCGGTGACTTCCCAGTCTATCTTATGGTTTGGTTTCAATTTTAAGAAGAAATATATAGGTGTTTCATTCTGCCAAATTTCTTTAGTTAGGGCTTACATTTGTATGAAATGATCACACAAACAGCCTGGAAGATGTGAGGATTTAGGTCGCGATGAACGACAACCTCAGAATCCTAAGATGAGTTAGGGCTTATATTGTACAACAGAGCTGTACGAATGCCTAAAGATGAGGTGAGGATTTATGTTGCATAAGCAGATAACCTCAAAATCCTATGGTTTGATTGTTTAATTCAAAGGAAAGAATGGTTTAGCTGAAGAAAACAGGTTTTGTTGTTGAAGATGGTTGTGCTGCCCACCATGCTAGCTCCAAGCTCCTTGTCGCGACGAATTTAAGTTTTCTAGGATTTTAAGTTATGGTGTCAAATCAGGTGGCCCTATGGTTAAAGTTCTTTAAATTTTATGGGGGATGTTAAAGTTAATTAGAGCAATACCGGTTAGGATCCTATGGTTCCCTCGTTCCGGCACCTCTATATTTTATTGGATTCACTTAGTCCAAATGAATCTACTAAACTCAACTTAATGAGTTTCATAATTTCATTTAGACTGTGAGAAGCCTAGTTAGTAATTGTAGGTTACCTCCTCCGATGGATTCCCGATCATCCGATAGAGACGTCTTAATTTAGTTGTAGTTGTAGTTTTGTGTGATGTTTGTGATTAAATTTTGAGTTGTTTTATATTTTGAATGTTGTGGGGGTGAATTTTATCTTGATTGATTTTAAATTTTGTTTTAGGTTTTGGTTTTGTGGCTATCTTGATAGTTTTAGTTTTTATGCAATGTGACATCATTGTTTTGCATGCAAGTTTGTATTAACATTAAAAGTATAGTATGAAAGTATAAGAAAGACGGTGCTGTAAACTGTAAAAACACACCTGACGAGTATTCTTGTTTCACCACCTGAAACTCAAAATGCATGTCAGGGCATTTTATATGAAACAGGAAAGTAAAGTTTTAGTGACCTACCTAACCCTAGGTCATATCTTGGTGGGTCCCTATTAGTTTGATTAAGGATGATTCTTGTTAAGCAAAACATATTAAGTTTAGTAGATCTCTAAGGTATCCATAGATCTGGAGAAAGAAGCAGGTCCATGCTTCCCGCTCACCGCCTGGTGAAAAATCTCGAGCTCATTTAAACTTATTATATTGCTTAATAAATCCACCCTACTCCTAATGCTCAGTGAACATTGATGTTTCAATCATCCCTATGAGTAGGGTAATTATCATTTGTGATTTAATTTGTAAATTATGTGGGTGAAGACCCTTAAAAGAGGCAAGTTAATATTATCAAGGCACTCAACCAACTTTTTAATTTGGGCTTGTAGTGTTCCAAAGGTGTTTAATTTTAGCTATATACACTTTTTCTAATCCTTATTTAACCAAATTTGATTTAGCTTAGGTCACTGCTAAGCTCTTAAGATTTTAGTAGATGTCTTAGAAAGATATTAAAATTTTAAGTGATGATGATTCATTTTTGAAATTCATTTGAACATCAAATAGGGGTATTAAATTATTGAGTTATTAACACCCAAAACTATACCCTTAAGTTTAGGATCATTTATTTGACTAGACTTCCAAATTTTAATAATTTTAAGGAAATTACAAATTTATCCTTTAATTAACAAAAGTGAGATTGGTTTCTACCAATTAATCCCCCTTTTGGTTGCAATCATCCAAATGAATTATTTAAAATCAGAGGTTACCCTTTTCACTCTTTGAATTAAGCCTAAATGTTAATTAAGGCTAAACTTCTAAAATTACACTTTTGCCCCTAAGTCTCTATCACTTCATAATTTGTCAAATTTAATTCAAATGACTTTGAAATTTTTATTTTACCTTACTCATTGGTCAATTAAAATATCAAAGGAGAAAATGTGATTTTTTTCAAAATTTAATTTAATTTACATAATTATTTTTATGCAAAAATAGGAATTTAAAAAAAATCCATAACTTGACCAAGACATAGCTTAATCCCTTAAAATTTTTACTGAAGGTAAACTTAGATTAGAGAACCATTTGGACCAATTTCATGATTTATTGAGTTTTTTTCTGAATTATTAGAATTATTTTAAGTTCTGGAGTATTCTTTAATTATAAAATATTTTAAATGTGGAAAATTAAGTTTTATATTTTTATTAAATCTCTCTAATGATAAGAGACAAATAGAAACAAATTTCATATTTTTCTGATTTTGTTTTGAATTTTTAGAATTAATTTAGTGAAAATCCATTTTTAGCCTTTAAAAATTATTTTAAGCTTTAAAATTCAATATCTTCATTTAGAATGTTAGGAAAATATTCCAATTGTTCCTAAATGCTTAGAAAATAATTTAGAACATTTCTATGAATTTTATTATTCTTGTGATTTTTATCATTTTTTTAATTATTTAAATATTAAAAATAGGCTAGAAATGATGTTTTTATTTTAATTATCACTTTATTTTTAGAAAGTTCCTCTAATCACAGAGAACTCCAAAAACTAATTTTTATAATTTTTTGAGTTATATTTTAATTGTTAAAAATTATTTTAGTGTCAAAAATGTCATTTAATTTAGAAAATCAATTTGAGTTATTAAATGAGCTCCAAATATTTTGAAATTTTTATAAGGAGTTCTTTGAACTTTGAATCTTAGTGGAGATTAAAAATTAAGTCATTTAGATGTTTGTGTTACCCGAAATTAATTTTTTTTGTTTTTTAGGTTTGGTGGAAATTAGGTGTATTCTTAATGACTTAACCCATGAAATATTTTATAAAGG
Source organism: Phalaenopsis hybrid cultivar (assembly GCA_002079205.1). Taxonomy (NCBI): domain Eukaryota; kingdom Viridiplantae; phylum Streptophyta; class Magnoliopsida; order Asparagales; family Orchidaceae; genus Phalaenopsis; species Phalaenopsis hybrid cultivar. The sequence continues at coordinate 15,129 of JXCR01118093.1, read as the reverse complement.
GTTCTATAGTCATAGGAAACCTTCCAAATATTTCTTGGATTTTTCTAAGTAGGATGCTAATTATTATGATTAATTTATGTAAATAATAGACATAAACTTTAAAAATATGGATCTCTGTCTAAAGATCTCCTCTGACTTTGGAAAAATCAAGGAATGTTCTCTAAGATAGAGGCAACAACATGCTAAAATTTCAATTCATGGTGAAATGTCTACATGCATGGAGAATCAAAAGACTCAAAACAATATTTAATTAATTAAAAATAAAACATGAATCAAATGAACTTCAAATTATTTTCACATTGTTCTTCTATGTTCACTGAGCAAGATAATATTTTTATTTTATTTTTATGATTTTCTTACACCAAGATATGAATTTTTTAAGTTAGGGAGCATTTTCTGAATTATTTAAATCCCTATTTATCTATTAAATGCGCGGCACCATGTCAACCTACAACGGCTCCGAAGCTCCACGCGGCGTGCTCCTATTTGACGCTGTCATCCACCTTAGCGGTGACAAGGCCAGCGGTTCTTGTAAGGAAGCGCTGTTCGGCTTGATCTCATCTGTTGATGAGATAAACGCTTGATCAGACGGCTCTCCGTCATCGTTCCCAATGGCCTAGCCCGAGAACCGTCCATCTTCAAGACTTGATATCTCCCTCATTTCTTAACCAAATTGAATGATTTTTTAAATGCTTGTCTAGACTAGAGGAACATATCTATACGTTTAAGATGCCATGAAATTAAGCCTAATCAAATGAAGAATCAAAATAGGCTCGGGTAGAGAGGGGGTTCAATACCTTTGCTCTGAGAAGGGAAGCTTCAATCAGAGGTGCTCGACATGTTCGTTGAGGTCCAAGGAGGCTAAGAATTTAGACTCTTACTGTGGTGAAAGGTTTTGGTATTAATTCGACCAAGCTTGATTTCAGTTGTTGGTCTAAAGCTATGCTAGAGTCTCTGTGGAAGGGGGATTTGATGGGGCTTCTCCTTCTTTCACTGTGGTGAAGGTGTGGATAAGTTTAATTTGAGTTTGGTGGACTATGGAGGTGTATTGAGTTTTGTCCTGGTTTTAGGTAGAAGTTTGAGCTCAAAATTGAGCTTCCACGGTGGGAATCAGTGGGGGAAAGTGGTTGGCTTGAGCTGAGGAGGTCTCAAAGAGTCTCTGTGAGCAATTTTGAGGGCTCCCTCATATAAAATTTCAACTCTCCCTCCATGGCCGTTGAGGGGACCTTTTATAAAAATTGGTTTAAGGGTGGCTGTCATGGCCAATTAGGGCGTGCAATGTGATGCTTAGGTGGAGGGCAGAGAGACTCTAACATTCGATTTGGATGAGGTGACCTCTAGGTTTAAAATGGGTTTGATTCCATGGGGGTGGCTCAGAGTTTTGGTGTTTTTAGGCCACTAGGCCGGCAGGCCAGGCCAGGGGAGGTGGCTAGGTAGTCAGGTGAGCCCGGGGAATATGTCAAAGCAATTAAATGAATTGAGGTTTAGATTTGGCAAAAATATGCAAGGCTTAAGCAATATATGGAATCAAAACCCCTTGATTTATGGGACCTTTGGTCCATGGCTTAGCTTAGGTAGTTTTATGGGGTTTAGCTTGGTTACTATGGTCCAACTAATGACTGTGGAGTCATTAACTTGCTGAATTTTGGGTGGTCAGGCTAATTTTAGTGCATAGGTCCACTGTGGGTTCAAATGACCAAAACTTGGGTTTGGGCTAGACTTGCCATGTCAATTAACCCAATTGATTGATGCATTTAATGTAGATTATTGTAATGAACATTTTTGTGAAGGATTGAAAGAATTTTGAGTTCAATTGGAGGGTCAATTTGAAGGAGTTTGGAATTTTGGTCATTTTGGGCATGATGGGCTAGACTTGGGTCTAGATTGGGCTAGCTTTGGGATAAGTCCAAATTAATTATTGATAATGGTCAATAGGAATGCCATGAAGAGTTTTCAACATAAATAGGGTGCCAATTTTGGGGTTAAGGCAATCAAATTGGTGAAATTTGGAGGCATAGCCAATTTGGGGTAAAATTTGGGGCTTTTGGACTTAAGTTAAAATTAAATAAAATTGAGGCTTCAGCAAGGCCAATTTAAGGTCAATTTTGATGTATGGGAATGTTATGAAGAGTTTAGGGTCCAAATTGATACCAAAGAAGTAGGTCATGGGGTTCAATTAGGTGGAACCAAGTCATAGGACCAAAATTGGGTGTTTTGATTAGATCAAAATTGGGCTCAAAGCATGGGCCAATTGAGATTATATTTGGTATATATTGGTCACATTAAAGGTGAATTTGAGTTTATAATTGAAATTGGGAGAAATTGGGACCAATTTGATGGACATTTGAAGTGGATTTGGGGAGATTCGGCCCCTTAAGGGCAATTTCGGGGCTTTGGTCAAAGATGGTCAAATTAGTCAAATTGGGTTATGTGGTAGTTGAGAAAAGTGAAATTGGTAATATTTGAATTTTTTTTTGGGAATTTTTGAGATTTATTAGAATTTTTGGAATTTTGGGCTAAGGAGGGGCATTTTGGTAATTTGGCATTTTTTTGTTGATTTTGGGTAATTTGGGTGTTTTCAAAAGGTTTGAAATGATTTTTGAATAAATTTGGGTATTTTAGGTAAATTTGGGAATTTTTGCTAAATTTAGGGTCCCGAGGGTATTTAGGTAATTTGGGCGTTTAGGGGTAAAATGCTAAGTTGAGCATTTTGGTAGAGTTGGGGTGCCAAACACCATAAATAAGTCATGGACCAATGGAAACCTCATTTGGGTTCTCTATGTATTGGTCGTAGCTAAACCCTAGCCTAGGGTCAGTGGGTTTAAGGGATCTTCTACATGAGTATCCCAAAAGATTAAGGGATCATAGTTAAGAAAACTCTGGATTTGCATTTGTGAGTGATTATGAGTGAGGTGATTGTTGGTGAGTGCCTTAGCTCTAGACCAACACCTAGGGCCAACCCCAAAGTCCAACAGTTCTATAGGAACTCTTCTTGAGCTCCCCCATAGTGACCCCACTTACTAAGTGCTAGAGGTTATGACCAATATGTAGAACTTCAAGTTGAGTAAAGAGAAGTTTAGAATTTCTAATGGTGAGGGTTCTTTTTCTAGTTAGAACTTCAAGTTGAGTAAAGAGGAGTTTAAAATTTCTAATGGTTTGGGTTCTTTTTCTAGTTTTCTAGGAATAGTCAACAAAAAAGTCTTATGACTACACCCTAGGCTGCTAAAGAGGAAGAACTAGACCTCAATCAAAAGTGAGGTCAGCACATGTGCACTGTAAATTTCCCCAAAAAATTCCCTTCCGCCCTCTCCTTGTAAAATTGAAAACCTATCAACCCCCCTCTCTCCCTACTCTCTTTGTCTACTCTCTCTCTTTCCATCTCTAACCCAATAATCATCTCTCCCTGCTCCTCACTCCTCTCTCCCTACTCCTTTTTATGCTCTCTCTCTTTATCTATTTAAAGAGTCCAAGTAACAAACTCTATTTTGGAAAAATCAGATTCCCTCTACATATTTGAATTTTTCTAAGGTATTTTTTTTGAAAATTTTTATGGAGCTAATATTATTTTTAATTCATTTTTTTTTTGTCATGCTTTTAATCTTAAAGGGCAATTAACATTTTATAATGTATTTAAAGAAATATAAATTTTGGTTTATTAGCTAGTGACACTTAAAAACTTACTTGGAACATATGATGGACCATAGTTTTATTGTAATATCAAAACTACAAACCATAAGACTTGTATCTGAGAACCAGAAATACATGTATGAGAACCGANATTCATTTTTTTGTCATGCTTTTAATCTTAAAGGGCAATTAACATTTTATAATGTATTTAAAGAAATATAAAATTTGGTTTATTAGCTAGTGACACATAAAAACTTACTTGAAACATATGATGGACCATAGCTTTATTGTAATATGAAAGCTACAAACTATAAGACTTGTATATGAGAAACAGAAATACATGTATGAGAACCGGAAACACTATAAACTTTTATAATAAGATCCAAAATATTACTATTATTTTTATTTAATCTAAAATAATAGTTTTTTTTTCCAACACTCTCAGTATAAATAATAAAAATAATAATAATATTATTATTATTATTATTATTATTAAAATAAGAAAAGTTTTTCCTTTTAAAAAAAAAACACCATAACTCTCTTCCCTCTCTCCTCTCTCCTCTCTCCTCCCTTTCTCCTTTATTCTCTCTCTCCCAAAAAAATAAAAAAAATAAAGAAGAGACGCTGCCTTCTCCTCTCTCCTCGGGACTGTGACACAGACGGANTATATATATATATATATATATATATATATATATATATATATATATATATATATATATATATATATATATATATATATATATATATATATATATATATATCACACACAATTCTTATGTATTTGTACATCTAACACCGAAATATGTAATCTCATATAGGGCTGTCAAAAAAGCTCATTGTTCGTGAACATTTCGTCTTCGGTTCGCGAGGGAGTTCGTGTTCGGTTCGTTCGATAAACAAACGAGACGAATACGAACAATTTTTCCGGTTTGCTTTGTTAAACGAACCAAACACAAACAACAATATATTCGTTCGTGTTCGATTTGTTATTGTTAGAAATATAAAATAATTGAAAATAGTTATATATAAAAAATTTAGAATATTTTAAAAACAATNAATTTTTATTATTACTATATTTAATAATAATATTATTTTTATTCAATAGTAATAATATTATTCTCTTCTATATTTGTTTTGTCTTTTGTTATAATATTATCTTCTATTAGCCTAGCAATTAAGATGCTTGGTGTTCACTTTACACTAATTAAAATCTCAGTACAATCTTTACAAAAAATTTCATTGAGGACGACACTCAGTGTAAGTCTAAAATTATATATATTACACTCTTTTTTAGTTGGTTCAAAGCAGATCACCCAAAACTTGCCATTTACAAATCAGCCACCGTCTATCATCAATTTTTCAAATTCACCCAAATATCAAAATTCATAGTAAAACCCCAACTCATATTTTTCATTTTTGTGAATTTCTTATTAGTTTGATCGTGGCACGCGTTAATTTGTAAATATCAATGTTTGGGGTGGTTTGTATGTAATAATCCCTAAAAAAATGATTTGAAAAATAAGATCTAATATAGGCTAAATAATTCCTTACACACTTAAGAAATTCACAATGAGTCAAAATTGCATCTACTTAAAACATTGAAATAAGAAATTGTTATCATCTCATATTTTGATGAATTGCATCAAAATTGTATGCTTTGTAGCAGACAATTTTCTTGATCTGTTACTGAATAAATAAAAAACCTATTAATGCCCACAAGTATTTAGATATATTGAGTTCATAATTTTTTNATTTGAATATTTCGAACAAATCAAACATTTTGAATAATTCAAACAATTTGAACTATTTAGATAATTCAAACAGTTCGAACTTATTTCGAACAAATCAAACCGAACACGAACAATATCTTTAACGAACAATTTCGAACACGAACTTATTTCAAAAAGAATTAATTTCAAACAAACCAAACACAAACACGAGCTTTGTTCGTTCACGTTCGGTTCATTTAGACTCTCAATCTCATACAATAATCATTTTTTAAAACTTTTTTTTCTAATTCAAAGAAACCAAGTGAATCCTAAAATTTTATTTTATTTAAAAACAAAATAAAAGTGGAAAATTAAATTTAGAAAAGATGAAATTTGTAAGAGTTTATGAGTTTCAAACTCTACAAACACCTCAAATACTATAAATTTATCTTCTCAAACCACATTGACATAATCATGTATTTCTCTTTTGGGGAAATATGATTTCATGATATATGAATAAAACTAACTTGAATTATGGTGTAAAGACATATTATATCATTGATCTAAAACTTTTTTTTGCATGCTTGCTGCCAGCTTGTTGATAAAATGACAAATTTATAGATTCCTCATTCTACCAAACTATTGATAGAATATTGACATTTGATTAAATGAGTTGATTTTATGTTTGGATACATTAGAGGATGAATCTAAGATGATGGTGTATATGGTCAAATTTCTTTTTTTAAAAAAATTAACAAGAATTTTTATGTTGGACTCTACGTTACACGAAAAGATTACATGCATTAATTTACCTATTATTGTTATAAATTTTGAATATAAAGGAAACTTTATGGATGAAAGAGTTACCTCCAAACAAATGGCTCCCTGTCAGTGTGTGAGGTCAATAAGAGCAGTCGACCTCCGCCTGCTCTTATCCTCAAAACAAATGGCTCCCTGTCAGTTGGCGTTGATATTGAAAGAAATAGAAAAAAGGTTGCATTCCCCCAAAATTGTAACCCTTCATCCTCTGTGAATACCCTATCACCTCCGCTTTCTTTATAATGTGATCCAAGTTTTGCAATACGAGATCATTGTGGTTGATCAGCGGAAGGACTTCCTGGTGGGTCAAATGTGTCACTTTGAATAACAGTTGGATGAACTTATTGAGTTGCACACCAGAATTGCATCGAGTGGATGGACAAAGAATAGTAACAGAGATGATGATAGTAGTGATATTGAGGGGACATTGGTTGGCTACCAGATCCTTAATCGTTAAGATTATTAATTTTAAAATTTTTCTCTCTAAATATATCATTCATGATTCTAAAAATCTAGCACTTTCTATGCAGGTGTTCCCCAACTTTATCAATAGATTTGTAATCACATGTTTGAAATAATGATTATTGCTCTATTGATAATGTTGGAAAAATCCTATGTGAGAGTAATGTTTTTTAAATTGTCCTCTAGGTTTTGAGAGGGAATCATAAGAAAATTGTATAACTAACTCCGAATCTCTCTAATATGTTTAAATTGTAGCACTTTCTTAAACATATGTACTACAAAGCATATGAGATTTCTCGTCACCGATTGCATATTTACTTTGTTGTTTTAAATAAGTACTACATTTGTAGTGTTTAGATGCTAGTTGAAACGTTGTCTAAAGTCAAGTATTATCATATAGTTTTTGTAGCAATATGAGTAGCAAGATGTATCGTTTACTGGTATGCTTTGATGGAAAGTTTCTTGTAACAGATGATTTCACCCCAACTTATATTGATGGAAGAAATCGACCAATATAAGTATCTCAATTAATAATATTAAATGAACTGAAGAGGAAAATAGTATGGATTCTGTGTCAGGACAGTTCAACAAGTATAATAAATTTGGTTTGTTTGTTTTTAGTGAGTGATAAATTTACTTCAACTCATGTCAAAGATGTTGAGTCTTGTGAGTTTCTGCTCTAAGAAGCTACCAAACACACAATCTTGGTGTACATAGAGATTGTGAATTTACCTAATGAAGATATCACTATTGATTTAGTGGCGCTACACCCAATGGGGCATCCTAAGAGGGTAATTGAAATATGGAGGTCTATAAACTGAACATGTGTACTCCAAGCATTTTTTACACTTTAATGTGTCAATCTATTTATATTAATTTTATCACAAGCAGGCCCACTCCACAATCATTGAGCACATACACAATTGAATGCTCCAGCCAAAATGATCAAACAATGATTGACAATCCTAGTCATCAGTCATTTGACCTTTCACACTCATTTCATCCTTATAATAGTAGGAATGTCAAGCCCTTCATACAAGAATTATTCTTTGGTGCACATATGGATGTTGATGAAAGCAGTTATCAAACCATGGATAGCAGAACAAGCAAAGACTCAAGCTGCCTAGAAGCTGGTGAAGGTGATGTTGCACAAAAACTCAATATCGATACAATTTTGTCGGGCCATGACATATTACACTAGCATTCAATATTAAATGCATATATTCTTGACTCGATAATAAAGAATGATGAGTTTGTTAATCAAAATAGTTCAGCTGAGGAGTGGGACACAGTTGAGAATTGTGATGCTTCATTGATTTACTTTTCTATATTTGAAGAAGGCATAATTCCAGAGGAACTTGTAGATGGTATGATTTTTTCTAGCAAAAAGCATATTTAGTGTGTATTAAATGAATGGTTAATTATTAAGAATGTGGAGTATCGTAAGGCTTCATCAAACAAGAAGAGATTAATCGTACAATGTGTAAAGAATGATAACTCAACTCGACTCTATCATTGGTGGCTAGATGCTTCAAAAAAGTACTCGTTTAGGGCGTGTGTGGAAGATTTCCTCCAACGGTTTACTGCACACGTGTGGTCATTCAATTATGTCGAGCGAGCATCAGAATTGTACATCAAGTTTTATTTTTCATTACATAGGTTTTGTTACGACAACAACTGGGTTCAAAGCCTAAATAAATTATAGAAAATTTAATGTGCAAATTATATATATATTAAAGGTCGGGATGCATAGATAAATGCTATAAAGTTAATCTTTCGGAGTTATGAGGAGTCCTACTGTTCTTTGTTTTGTATGATGTAAGTTGTGTGTACAACAATACCGAGATTTGTGTACAAGATGTAAGTCGGCAAAAACATACGTTTTAATGGAATTTTCTAGCCCTTTGGGGCAAGCATACAAGGCTATAAATCTTTTTGACCGGTCCTTAATATGGATGGAACATTCATACTGAGAAAATATAAAGAAACCCTAGTAGCTGCATTAGGAATTGATGGAAATGTTGGTCTCTTCCCTCTAGCTTTTCTAGTGGTTGAGTATGAAAACAACAAGTCGTGACTATGGTTTCACTGGCAATTACATGGTCTAGTAGAGCCTATTTGATTTTATACGGACATTTGAATAATATAAGATAGGCATTCAAGTTTACTTAGAAGTTGTAGAGATTTTTTTCGTGGCATACACATAAGCATTGTTTGCACATCTACCAGAGAATTTCAAAAAGGCATTACGTCGACTCACGATTGTTGATTTTAATACGATTTGTGATAAAACGTATTAGGTTGGAAACATTGATGATGGGCATATATTCAATAGGCACCTTAGAGAGATACAAACTGTGAAAAAATAAATGTTTAACTGGCTCATTAAGCGGGATATTAAAAACTAGTCATGGGGAGTATAAGTGCGATAATATGATAGCAAATGCTTTAGAATGTTTCAATGGGGGCTTAAGACTTGTCTAAGGCTTGCCGATTCAAGGTCTTATTTTTTCAATTTTTTATAATTTAGCTGCATTATTTCTAAAACATTCAAGCAATGTTTCAAAATTGATTGAATCAGATAATGTAATATTTGTTCCACGTACTAGAGTGGCTTTGCAAAGAAAAGAATGTGCACCCCAACAATCTCCACAACCAGTTTGTATCAAACTACATGAATATTAAGTCTTTGATATGAGTTGCAAGACATTTCGAGCGGATATTATCTCATCAGAATAGTGTTCGTGTACGTGCAAAAAATCACAAATATACCATGTCCCATGTGTATATTTAATTGCAACATTGAAAACCAAAAAAAAGAAGACCATATAACTTTCATATCGAATTATTTTACTATATAATTATTGACAGACGTACGAGACTTTGTTTCATATGATACTGGAGAAGTAGATATTATTACCATACAATCAACAACAAGGTGTGATACCTCCTTTATGTAGAAGACATTGCGGTAGAGCAAGGTCCAATAGGATCAGAATACAATGGATGAAATTAAATTACATAACTCGCATCAATGTGGTATTTTTAGAACACTGAACACAACAACACAATGTGCCTCAATAACTCAAGTTCAAGTAGGTATTTAAATTATATTAGCCTATAAAAGAAATTTTCTTATTAAACCAATGTTTTTCTGTAATATTTATACATGTATAGCAGAGGTAGCGGTATGAGAGGTCGTTGTCTTGCCAGACGTTACCTTTTTGTTGACTCAGATATGTCTTTTATAGAGAATCTTACAAGCGTTTGGATTATCCAACTTTTTTGTGTAATTTTAGAATGTACATTTTATATATGCTAGGTTGTTTTTTACTGCCCAATACATTGAGCTCACACATATATTTATAATATTACCATTACTTAAAGATTTGGAGCATTTTCATATCACTCTATAGGAGGAGCTATTTTAAAATAACTGTATAGAGAGTTAAATTTGCCCATAAAACCTACACGTGTTAGAATAACATGATATTTACACTTACTACACGTTTGGCGTTGGGAGCATTTGCATGTCGGTAGACCAGCTTTCCGTGTTTCTATTCCTAGAGATTTATGACGCACGCCCTTGAGATTCAAGAATACTTTATGCAAACTAATAATATTTGTAATTGCGTTTATAATTTCTTTAATAATTTTATCTGATATACTTAATGAAATGGGGATAAAGTAGAAGTGACACATGAAAATCGAGAAATGTATAGAGATGAAACTAATGAACTAATGAAGAGAGTCAGGTACATTTGTATATAAATAAATTACTATATTATTTATCTAATTTATAATAAATCATAAGATTTAAACAAACACGCTATTGGAGCACCATATCTCGACGGTATTATGGTGTGATTACCTGAAGTTTATCTTTAGAGTATGGAAATATGGACAACTTGTGTATCTCTTATCAACTCGAACCATATGGGGTTGCATCTTCTAGATCAAGTAATGCAACAATTTTCTTCTATACAATCCACAACGATTTGTTCAACAAATTGATCATTTTCACGGGTCGATGGATGACGAAAAATTGACAGGGATTGGATGCATTACCATCAAAATTTCATTGCTTTGTGAACAACCGTAGGACACCCATAGTTTCATTAAATCCCGAGCCAAAACGAGCCGAACACAAATGAACAAATCTTTGTTCGTGGTGGCTCGTTAGCTTGGCTAAGGAGCCAAACACGAACTTCTTAACAAGCCAAGGCGAGCTGTTTGCGAACAACAAGTCATTTTGATAGCCATATTGATTATAACGGCTTCGACCAACCACCATAACACACTTTTAGAAGATCAACTTCGAATATCCTATTGTGGTCACCGACAAACTTCTCAAGAGGATCGACTTTAGATGCTTTGAGAAGATCTTTTGCCTATGCTGAATCATCAACATATGCGGGACCCTCAACATATACATGACCTTCAACATCATATGAGGGTTCGTCATGTGCTTCACACTAGTCAACTTTAGAAGATAGGCACTTAGATATACATTTTCATTTGAGACCCAATTACAGCGGACAACAATTACACATTCAACAAGAGACTCTAGTTGTCACATCAACTAACGATCATTTACAAGAGGATGATGAAGAGGAACATCAATTACGAGAGCGACCACTAAGAATGCCATCAAGATATACTCCAAGATCATGAGTTCTTCGATCGTGACGAAATAAATATATTTTCTCATTTTTTGTAATTATTGTACTATTAACTGCTTTTTCAATAAATTTTGAATTTATTTTCAAAAATTTAATGTTCGAAACTTGTTACTTTCAATGCTCAAGTTCAGTCAAAATTAAGTTATTTTAATATTTTGATTAATTTAAATACTATTTGACAAGATTATTTACTTATTTTCCTTCAATTAGTTTATCTTTTATTTTGATTTTATCTTAAATAATTCATTAAAGAAAATACTTAAATCAATTTTATCAATATATATCATTTTATAATTATATTTTATATATTCAAAATTTATTTATTATAATTAATTAAATATACTAACATTTAAATTTTTGATAATTCATTTTTTAATTCTAATTTAAATAAAATAATAACATTTTAATATTAAATTCTTTTTTAATTTTAAGATTATTAAATATTATTATAATATTTTACTTATTTATTTTAATATTTAATTTTTATAATTAACATGAAGCTGTGTTTAAGTGTGAAACACAAATATTA
>JXCR01118086.1:0-17260 GCA_002079205.1 Phalaenopsis hybrid cultivar | reverse complement strand
TCAAAAGGCCAATCACATATTTTCGTTGAGACAACAAATACCCTGAGAAAACCAAACAACTTCCATGCCTAAGACGTAACGGAAAGCTCCCAAGTTCTTCATTTCAAAAGATGCAGCAAGAATTCATTTCAGATACTAATGTTGGTAGATTATATTTTTTAAAAAGTTAAATTCTTATTTTTCTTCAGAATCAAGTTTTTGGTTTGGTTGCAAAATAATAAAATATAAGTGAAAAATACCATCCGAGTTATTGTTATATTGTGCATAAGCATTAAGACATCCGTGGATCATCTAAGAAGTACTTNATATATATATATATATTAAAAAGTTAAATTCTTATTTTTCTTCAAAATCAAGTTTTTGGTTTGGTTGCAAAATAATGAAATATAAGTGAAAAATACCATCCGAATTATTGTTATACTGTGCATAAGCATTAAAACATCCGTGGATCATCTGAGAAGTACTTTTTTATCACACAATAGGCTCAAAGCATTCCTCCCCTTCAACCAACCAACTTGAATTATACTAATAACATCCTCATCAATATCACCATCACTTTGAACAATAGACCTGAGATATCTAAAACGTTCACACCTTTTAATAATTTGATCACCCAAAGTTACATTTTTGTCACTAGAGCTAGTACTACTAAAATTACATTCAATATATTCAATTTTAGTTCTACTCAAACGAAGGCCTTTAGTTTTACTCAAATGATCTGCTATTATAAATAAAATTATAAATTTCCATTCTTCCCCCTCAAAGGAGATAACATGATTACAAATAATATACCAAAAGTTGGCCTCATCTAATTCTAAAAATGTAATATCAAAAGTAAAATTATGTACATCAACTCCTTAAAATGAACATATGTAGTAAGCCGCATGCATCGAGCATCTTGTAAATCAAATACAAGATNCTCATCTAATTCTAAAAATGTAATATCAAAAGTAAAATTATGTACATCAACTCCTTAAAATGAACATATGTAATAAGCCGCATGCATCGAGCATCTTGTAAATCAAATACAAGATAAAACAAAGACATTAATCTTTTAGTTTAGTATATATTTTCCATAATATTTTACATGCACTTGCAAACATAATATTGAAAAGAAATGATCAACTTCATAAAGACTGCACTTGCAAACATAATATTGAAAAGAAATGATCAACTTCATAAAGACTGCACAATATACTTGATGCAGATAAACATAAAATTGACTAATTTTTTACTCTTAAGATATTTGTAAAGCTCCAAATAGTTTTCAGCTTCATTAAAAATGATACTCCATTGTCCATTCAGAAACCCACCATCATTAAATAATAAAAGAAAACAAACTTGTGATTAAGTCAGACCGAATTTAGGTATTCAGTCAACAGAAGTAAACCAGGCAAGAAACATTGAAGTTGCCGGTCAGTCACGAAGTGAGCCATAGTTGTACCTTAGGAACGAGCTAGCAGTGTGGTATGGTTGAGTGAAGGAGTGTTAAAACTGTACCACAGAGGATGGCAGAGTTACTGAGGAATGATGCAATAAAGTTTTGGAGAATACTAATAAGGTTCTTTTGATAGGCTTCTCCCTGCACTCAAAATTCTCTCCCTTTCCTTAACAAACAATGTTATAGGAATAAAAGCATGCAATATATTAAATCTTGGAGGCCCACTTGAACCACATCCAAATATTACAAAACAAAAAATAAGATCCTTCGGAGTGGAAGACACATTATGATTAATTTTATTATCTAACCTCTTTTCTGGGTTGTTTTCTTGCTTGTTGTTTACATGTGATTCCTTTCTTTTGTCTACTGCCACTCCAACACCTTTTGGTGTAATTTCTAACTTCCATTTAAGATTTTAAATGAATATTATTTTGGTTTAAAAGGCCCACTTATGTAAGGATATAACCATTAGACGCCCCCAAGAAAGTAAATGCTCTCACTGGAACTTGAGAGTGCTTTTAACAGCACTCATAGGAAGGTGGAAACTAAGGAACTGCACATAATAAATAACAAAAATCCCATTAGAATTCTACAGTACAAAATCTCTCTTGGATCATAGATCCTATTGTGATTCTATGCACCCAACATAGGAACAATAGAAGATCTTTGTCATGTGAAGGATCATAAGATTGCACCAAGATAGATCCTACATAATTTAAATTTCTTTTCTTTTCTAATCATGTTGGAACTCTGTTATGTGAATTCATGGAATTGGCAATGCGAGCTTATTCCCTTGCATGCACTAATGAATGCAGCGTTGTGACTGAGGAGCTGGCAATCCATAGAGAAGGAGATGATTGGAGAGTTAATATGGTTACAACAGCAATGCTACTTTAGTTTTTACTCCTCTACGAGGGATAGAAAACTATTGAGACTTTCACATGAAATTAAAAAACTATTAAGGGCAAAAGCTTTAGGGAGGGCTTTACAAACTTCACTTTCTATAACCATCGAAAAGATGGTGCCATGAAATAATATAAAAAATTCATAAGTTTATCTCAGCCAATCTCTAAAGAAAATATTATGTAGAAAATATTGAGGTAAGAATTTTATCTATTAAATGTAGTCCACATAGTTTAATGTTCTATTAAATAATATTTTAGAATAGAACAAGGGTGTGTCTTATTGATATAAAGAGGGGTATATATACCCATTACAGAATTGACTAGAAAGGAAAGAAATAAACTCACGATATAATGGAAAAGGGAAAGAAATAAACATAGAAAAAGGAAGGAAAAAAAAAAAAATCAAAGCAAATAATTCAGAATATCCAGAAACAAATAATGGCTATTACAAGCCAATAAAATTTTCTAATACTCCCCCTCAAATTGAAGCACAGATGACAATCATGTTCAACTTGGACTTGAAATCATCGAACAGTGGCCGAGGAAAGTTCTTTATTAGAATATCCGTCAGTTGGCTATTAAATGGTGCAAACGTAGCACAAATATCCCCAGACTCCAGCTTTTCCTTAATAAATTATCGGTCAATCTCAATATGATTGGTGTGATCATGTTGAACCAGGTTGTCACAGATCCACTATAGAGGAGAGGAGACCATTGTACATAATTTGTGAAGCACGATGAGAAATCGGAGAGCTTCACAAACTCCCAGGGACATGGATCAAAATTTGGCTTTCGCACTGTTTCGAACAACTACAGACTATTTCTTGCTTTTCCACGTGAACAGGTTTCCCCGCACAAATGAGTAATAACCCGAGGCAGATCGTCTATCATGGACGGACCCGGCCTCATCCGCATCTGTTTAACTGCAATAGAACGAGAAAGAGACAAGAAAAAAATAAACTTGAGCCCGGTGTGCTTTTTAAATAGTGGAGAATCCAGTTGACAACTTGGCGATGATGCTCGTGGAGATCATGCGAATTGACTGACAACGGCGACTGCATGGCAAATATCGGGGCGTGTGTGGGCAAGATAGATGAGTTTTCCACAATGCGCTAAATGTATTAGGAACATCAAGAAGTTTTTTATTTGAATCCATCGGAACAACCACTAGTTTTCATAGGAGAAGATTGTTCTTTATCAAAAGGCCAATCACATATTTTCGTTGAGACAACAAATACCCTGAGAAAACCAAACAACTTCCATGCCTAAGACGTAACGGAAAGCTCCCAAGTTCTTCATTTCAAAAGATGCAGCAAGAATTCATTTCAGATACTAATGTTGGTAGATCATTACCTGTGAGAGCAATATCGTCAACATAGACGATAAGAATAGCTACCTGGCCACTGGAGGAATGTCAGAAGAAGTATGAGTTGATTGAGTCTGAGTGAATTTATGACCTACCACCACCTTTGTGAACTTCCTAAACCAGACATGTGGTAATTGATTCAATCCAAAGAGGGATTGTCGCAGCCAGCATACATGCCCCTGTGAGGCAGTTGAGTCAAAACCTGGAGGAATAACCATATATACCTCTTTGTAAGATCGCCATTCACAAATGCATTCTTGACATCAAGCTGGAATAAGGGTCAACCTAGATTCATTGCAAGGGATAAAAAAACCGAAATGGTATTTAATTTAGTTAGCAACTTAAGAAAAAATTATTCTCATAGTCAACTTCGTAGACATGTGAGTACCCTTTGACAACCAACTGTGCCTTATTGCGTTTAAAGGATTCATCAGATTTAAACATGGTGTTAAAAATTCATCGATATCTCACTGTTTTCTTGTTACGAGGAAGATCAACAATGTCCCAAGTATTGTTCCACTTAAGAGCATTCATCTCCTCCATGACAGCAGCTTTCCAGATTGGGTTTGCTAAAGCAGCCTCAATAGTAGAAGAAAACTGATGATTGGTTAGAGCTATATCAAATGCTCTGTACATTGGAGGTAATATGTGAAAAGAAACATAGTTTTCTACGGGATGAAAAGAACACGTATGATTGCGTACCTTATTAGAGGAACTAACTTCCTTATTTGGAGTAGTAGTGTTGGGGATGTTGTTTGGAGGGGATTCAGAGTCCAACAGAGGGTTAGATAGCTCCAGAGTAGGTGCATCAGAGCGAATGCATCGAGTGTAGACACAAAGTGGGAGGATGTGCTGGTAGAACCAAATGAATAAAAAACTCATTTGTAGTAGGATAAATGGGTAGAACCAAAGGAACTGAGGGTTCCTCGATGGTAGATGATGTGTGGAAATTGTCCACAAAAGTAGGATAAAGAACAGTGTCCAAGAACTCTAGCTCCCCATCACTGGAGGCCGAGTTAGGAAAATACGGAACACTTTTAAAAGACATCAGCACTCACATAGACCTTATTTGTAGTAGGGTCAAGGCACCGATACCCCTTTTTGAGTGGCAGAGCATCATAGGAAAACACATTTTATGGACCTGAGATTAAGTTTACTTCGAGTTGGGGCAGTATTTCTAACAAAAGTTGTGCACCATAAAATTTTGGGATCTAAAGTGGAGGAAACCCTGTCATTAGGAAAGCACAATCTCAAGACGGCTAAAGAAGTACAAAAGTTAATGAATTTTTTAGGGAACTTTATTGATGAGATAAGTGGCGAAAAGAGCCACATCATTCCAGAAACGTTTTTTGATATTAGAGTGAAACATAATGGAACGAGTAACGTCGATGAGATATCAATTTTTTCTCTCAGTTATCCCATTTTGTTAATGAGTGTCGATACGAGAGCTATGATGAGAATGCCCTTACTCGACAAGAATTATATTAATATAGAGTTGAAAAATTCACTACCATTACAGTTCAAAGGAGTTTTGAATTGTGTCAAAATGAAGGTGTGAAAGTTTTTTAAAGTGACAACAACTTCAAATTTATCTTTTAAAATATAGATTTATGTCATCTAAGTGTGATCAATAATCAAAGTAAGGAACCACCGTTTATTGTTGTAGCTAGGAGTGCGTAAGGGTACCCATAAGTCACTGTGAATAAAAGATCTGAGAAAAAAGTGTGTGATTGTGAGGTGAATAATGAACACACGATGATGTTTAGTTAATTATCAAGTTTCACATTTGAAATTAGAAGAATTTTTATTATTAAAGATCAACGAATATAATTTTTTTTTATAATGAAAACTAGGATGGCCCAAACAACAGTGTAACAATATAATATGACATGTTTTCTTTCCTGGAAGAAGTAGAACCCGCCAACCCACTTAGTAGTTCCAATCATTTTCCTCAAACGACGATCCTAAAAGACAAGGACATTAGAGAAAAAATGAACAACGCAATCAATATCATATATCAGTTTACTGACAGATAAAGGTTTATTTCAACAAAGGTATGTGCAACATGGATTCCAGAGTTAGGCATGTTGTTAAAACAACAGACCATTTAACAACTATGGAAAATTAAGATCCATCAGCAATTTTAACAGTATCTTTCCCTACGCAAGGATAGTATGCAGATAAGGCCTGAGAACTTCCAGTCATGTGGTCCGTGACACTTGAATCAATGATCCATAGACTAAAAAGGGCAAAAGAAGTGAATGTCATAGAATTGTTATCTTGACAAATGTGGGAGGTCGACGGGCTGGAAGAGAGGGGACTGGATCCAAGCAGCTTTGATTAATTGCCTCATTTGACTCTTAAAAGAATTGGATGATTCTGGATTGTTCTGAGTAGAGGCCGGTTGTACTATGTTGGATTCAAAAGTTGTAGTGAGACCCTTCGCAACGAAGACTTGACCGAAAGTTTGGATGCAGGTTTCCCTTGGAGCTTCCAACATTTATCATGAGTGTGATTGAGTTTATGACAGTAATCATAAGTGGGGTGACTAGCCCAAGGTTGAGCACTAATAGAGACCAAGACACATACTTTGATGGACGGAGTAGAGGGGACGCACCAAACATGACAATTCTCCGGCTCTCTTTGCAACTAATTTTAGTTGTAGTGTGAGTAGAAGGACGAGGATCTAGCCAAGGATACAACCTCGGACTTCGTTGAGATCTTTGACGAGACCTGCCCATTTGACTCTTAAGAGAATTGGATGATTTTGAATTGTTCTGAGTAGAGGCCAGTTGTACTGTATTGGATTCAANACAACCTCGGACTTCGTTGAGATCTTTGACGAGACCTGCCCATTTGACTCTTAAGAGAATTGGATGATTTTGGATTGTTCTGAGTAGAGGCCAGTTGTACTGTATTGGATTCAGAAGTTGTAGTGAGACCATTCGCAGCGGAAGACTTGAACAAAAGTTTGGATGCAGGTTTCCTGTGGAGTTTCCAACATTTACCACGACTGCGGTTGAGTTTATGACAATAATCATAAGTGGGGGGACCGGCCCAAGGTTGAGCACTATTAGAGACCAAAACTGATGCTTCGACAGATGGAGTGGAGGGGGCGCACCAAGCATGACAATTCTTCAGCACTCTTTGCGACTAATTTTAGTTTATGTAGTGTGAGTAGGAGGAGGATCTCGACCAATGATACAGCCTCGGACTTCGTCGAGATCTTTGTCGAGACCTACCAAAAAATGAAACATGTGGTCCTTTTCTACAATATTTTGGAAAAGAGAAAGGTCGGCCAGAGATTCCCAATTGTAGTCATAATACAGGTCGCATTTCATCCATAATGCAACTAGATCATTGTAGCACTAAGTCACGTTCTCGATCCTTATTTTGCCCCGCAAATTTTTTTAGATACCTCAGAGAGGCTGAAGTTTCCTACATTTTAGTAGGTATCACATNTCGCATTTCATCCATAATGCAACTAGATCATTGTAGCACTAGGTCACGTTCTCGATCCTTATTTTGCCCCGCAAATTTTTTTAGATACCTCAGAGAGGCTGAAATTTCCTACATTTTAGTAGGTATCACAGATTGCCGTCCAGAGAGTACTAGCGAAAAGAATGAAAAAATATGATTGGTAATGATGTCAATTCAAGTCAACGGGTCGGGTTCGGGTCAAAGCTGAATGACCTGGCCGAATAGGATCAACCCAAACCCGACTTGAATATTAAACGAGTCGAACACTAAAACCCGNGTACTAGCGAAAAGAATGAAAAAATATGATTGGTAATGATGTCAATTCAAGTCAACGGGTCGGGTTCGGGTCGAAGCTGAATGACCTGGCCGAATAGGATCAACCCAAACTCGACTTGAATATTAAACGAGTCGAAAACTAAAACCCATACCCAAGCTTGACCCACTAATCCGAACTTGACCCGTAATTTCATGTTTATGCGAGCCATGTTTAGGTTTTTGGGTTCAACCCGAACTCGACACGAATAATAAACGGGTTGAATTCTCTGACCTGTACCCACCTCAAAAAATATTTGAGTCAACCCTAACCTGAATTTTTCGAGTCGAGTTCGATTCGTGTTGTCGTGTCGGGTCATTTTTTTATACCTTAATGATCGGCCAATAGAAGTCCCCACGAAGTTGATCAGTCATGACATGATCATAGAATTCTCCACTTCCCAAACTCCATATACTGGGTCGGTCTTTAGGTTCAAGAATCACACCAATGAGATGAGCGAATTTCCCACACCCTTTGATGAAGAATGACACAAATTGAGACCATTGTAGAAAATTGTTGTGATTTAGTTTATGGGTCATAATTAAGAAGTTCATGTCATTTTCCTGTCCTCGGGTCTGCTGAGAAACAGAGGTTAGAATTGATTCTCTGTTGGAATGAAGAACATCTACAGATGATGGCTCAATGTTAGAGGACACTGTCGTGACTCCGATTGAGCCAAATGAGATGTTAGGTTGTTGAACCATCGTAAGGTTTTGACTATTGGAAGATCTTCTTGTTGGCCGGTAATTAATGCCACAAGGCACACTTCGAATACATAAGATCAAACTTATGCTTGATGCGAGAGAACACCTCTGCAACGCTAGTGGATATCATGCAAACCGCCCTCTGCACCTTATTGGGAGGGAATGTGATAGAGGTTTCCAACTGGCGGCTGGATTGGTAGACAAGGTTTTCAGCAGCTTGATTAAGCAGGGGTTCCAGCAAGCGGCTGGATTGGGAGACGAGATCCCGTGGACGGCCAGGAGAGCCCAATGGCAGAAGAAGGCGGGACCTAGCCGGGAGACGAGACCATCTAGATGGGAGACAGAGTTTCCAGCAGCTTGATTAGGCAGAGCTTCCAACAAGCGGCTGTATTGAGAGACAGAGGTTCCAGCATGCGATCAGGGGAGCCCGATGGCAACTAGGTTAGGGTCATGGTTCTGCTAGGGTCCCATTACAAGATCAACTAGAAAGGAAAGAAATAAACCCAAGGTATAATAAACAAGGGAAATAAATAAACATAGAAAAAGGAAGGAAATAAAACAAAATAAAACAAAATAATGCATAATATCATGAAATAAATAATAGCTATTACTAGCCATTAAAATATTCTAACATAATATAATGTTATTTAAAATGATTAATGATGATTATGATATTTCTTCTCACTATCATTTATTCTTGCAAGCAATATATAAAACCTAAATGTAGGCAAATTTGGCCAAACACACGCTGCAATATCTTGATAGGATTAAAATAGAGTTTATATATCTACAGAAAATTTTTTATAAAGATGTCACTAAACCGAATAATTGACATCAGCTAATGATATAACACTACATGGTAAGCATTATATAACCAAAAAGACTTTCAATAGATTATTGCTCAAACAAACAAGTGTAAAATATTACATGCAAGTCATTTACTTCAGCCAAATTTGTTAAACCAATCTCCAAAAGTTGATAAAGAAAGTGATATTGAATGGAGCAAATGTTTTAGCAGTGAAGAGATAGAAAGCTATACCACAGAATGGGCTAGAGAAGATCAAATTCAGGAGGAATGATTGGAGCAAACAATGGAATTGTTGTGTAGTTAATAAAAGAGCAAAATGAAAAATAACTCCATTAGGTTCCCTAATCCATCATATGGGATCACAAATGTAAATTAACTTTGTATGCATGAGAAGAATAAAAAAAACCACAACATGACACAAAATCGCACTAAACTTTGATGACCATAGCTTTGACCTTATATGGGAGCATACCTATAAATAACACAAAACAGGAGATATTAGGTTCCCTAATCCATAATATGGGATCACAAATGTAAATTAACTTTGTATGATGAGAAGAATAAAAAAAAACCACAACATGACAAAATCACACTAAACTTTGATGACCATAGCTTTGACCTTATATGGGAGCATACCTATAAATAACACAAAATAGTAGACATTATAGCACATAGGATGGTAGGTGTACCTTTGTGCAATCACCAAAACAAATGCAAAAGCGTAAAGTAACGCTCTATGTATCCTATTTATGTGCATTGGGATATAATGGAAGGAATATGTAGTTTGCGCATTTTTTTTTTGTTGAGTTTTTGCTTGTTTTTTATTTTTTTGTGCATAAGATCTCTTCACATAAGGGATTGAATATGAGTTATTTGGGTAAAATTAAGTAATAAGACTTTCATCTTAAAATACGACCACCATGCTATTATTGAGCTAATTTTTATGTATGATATACATGATGCTATTTACGGGTTAGAAGGAAAAATGGATGTTGAATTAGAGAATAGAACTAAGTAGTATTTAATGAATGAAATTTGACATGAAAAGATGTAAAGTTGGTGACATCTACGAAAGAAACTACAAAATTTGAGATTGAAACAAGGGAAAAGGGGAATCTTCATACAAGCCTATCAAACTTACAGATGAACGTGAAACTGATAAAGATGATTCAAAAGATTATAATTTGGGAAATGATAATGATGGAAGCAATGCGATTTTAGTTTATAATGATAATGGTAATGATAATTCTCTAACTAACTAGTTTACTTTTTTATGATTATGAAACTTTTAAATTAATCATTCCTTATATTAAGAGCTTAATTTCCAAGGTTTAGTATTTAATCAAATAATATACACAGTTATATCATGATGGCTCTATTCGCAAAACTAATATTTTTATTTATCATGACACTTAAAATTTCAGTTCGATTGTCACTCATTAAGCTTTATGTATGTTAAAGCAATCTTTACTTGAAGAGCAGTGATTGTTTTTTTTTCAATTAATAAATTATTGAATTATTAGTATGTTAATAATGATTTTTTTATTCACAATAATTTTAAAATAAAATGTGCCACATTACGCTTTATAACTCCATGATACACTTGTGCATAGTGTCATATTCACTATTGACAAATATGTTGGGGCTTGAAGGATCATGCACATGAAATTTTCTAGGTGTTCTAAATACCAATGATATCTAACATGAGGTTGAAATTGTGCCTTAAGAACTCATGATAGCAATCCTAGGCATTATTTATTATCACTAATGCTTAGGTTGTTTTCACGAGGTTAGAAGCACTCATGATAGCAATGCTAGGCAAAGAGAGGATTTCACAAGCCAGTAAGATGTCTTCTTTGGTTGACCAATTATTCTTTCGCCAAACATATAAGTCGTGATCTACTAGCAAATAGATGCATCCAACAAAGCATGCTTAGCTTGCAACACAAACATATCACTCAATATTGGGTTCCACAAAAGCACGCATATATAGGTTGCACAACCAAAACAAGCATGCCTAAGTTGGATGTAACAAGTAGAGTGTTTCTTTAAGTTCTCCAACAAGGTTTTTTAATTGATCGAAGAATTTATGCTCTTGAACAATGACATTCTTACGTAGGTTTTATTTGAACTTCCCACGTTAACTCATAAGGAGGCTTATTAAAAAGCGCTCCCGGGAAAGAAAGGAAAAAAACCCAATGGGATTTCACCTTGCCAAATCTTTCCATGTTCCTAGTAAAATCATAATTTCCAATGGGACCCCACGCATACAACATAGAATATAAGAAGAATTGTTTGCGTCTAGCAAACNGGATGTAACAAGTAGAGTGTTTCTTTAAGTTCTCCAACAAGGTTTTTTAATTGATCGAAGAATTTATGCTCTCGAACGTCATTCTTACGTAGGTTTTATTTGAACTTCCCACGTTAACTCATAAGGAGGCTTATTAAAAAGCGCTCCCGGGAAAGAAAGGAAGAAAACCCAATGGGATTTCACCTTGCCAAATCTTTCCATGTTCCTAGTAAAATCATAAGTTCCAATGGGACCCCACGCATACAACATAGAATATAAGAAGAATTGTTTGCGTCTAGCAAATGATCAGATGATTTTGCCAAGATGCTATATAATTCAATTTTCTTACTTTACTTCTCGTCACCTAGTATATAAACTTGTGCAACAATGTAGCTATTACCTATACTGCACCAGCAAGGAGGTCCCACTGATAGAAGAACAATCGATCCACAAGGATATGATTAGAGAATTATTTTGGTTACAGTAGAAGTTTTTAATTTGGCTTTTTTTTCTATGCTGGGAAAAGAAATCTACAGAGACTTCCACAAGGAAAGCTTAGAAAACATCAAGAAAGCACTATACGAAGATCTTTCAAATTTTCCTGTCCACGATCATCTAAAAGAAGTCAAAAGAGGTTTATATCAAAGCAACATAACTTTATGTCTACCAACTCAAAGTCAATCTCCACATGCGCGTGCACACACGCTCGCACAAAAAGAAAAAAAAAAAACCAAGGGCCAATTTGGTTCAATGTTATCAAGATCACAATGCTATTTAGATAACAATGTTATTTATATAATAATATTATCAATTAGTTTAGCTTAATATTATCTTACAACAATAGAATACTATCTAGTATTATCAATGGTGATTATGGCCATCATTTTTCCTGTCATTTATTTTAACCATCAAATGGCCTGAGATCAATAAGTTGGAAAACTAGGTAGACATCTTTACGCAACAAGTTTGGCTGATTACTTGATGTCATCAAAATAGGGTTAAAATGCCCATCATGCTATAGTTACTTAAGGATGCCATCAAACCAAACAGATGAAATCAGTTAATAACATCGCAAAACACAGAAAATATCATAGAACCAAACAAGCTTAAATAGATCTATTAGACCCAAAAACTAGTGATGAATATTAAAGTTTCAGGGTTCTCTAACAAGCATTCAAGTTCTACAAATTTAAAACACAAATGCTTCTAAACATACCTGACATTAGATAAAAGGCTATTTTCTGATAAACAGAAAGCCACCAAACTTCAAACAATAAAACAAGGAAAACGTGGAGCAATCGACTGAAAGGAATACATAGATGAATCAAATGATTGCTTTCTTTGAACGCGTAAGAATGAAGTAAAATCATTAAAGAAAAGCAAAACTGAAGCTTTAAAACCAATCAGAAAAATGCAATCATTTCAGAAAACCATTAAGAAAAACAGTGAGATAAGAAGCTTTTGAGATCTCCTTCACAAATGCTCCCCACTCATCAATAGAAGGCATTCCAAAGGATATCAGAATACAAATAAATCGTTCCCAAAGCTGCAAAGAGATAAGAGCAGAGAAAAAGCCTTCCCATATAACCGAAGGAAAAAAAAAAACCTATGCCAATAAGAGAACCAGTTTCGAAGATGACCTTACAGAGTAAAAGCCCTCACCTGGAAGCTGGCGTATTAACGCATTCCACCAAATCTGATGCAGAGGAAAGAACGCAGCAGAGAGAGATAGAAAAAGATGCAATTTTTATGACTTTGGAAGCAGAAAGCAAACGATTTGATGGCCCAAGCAATGATCTTTGAATAAGTTTTGAAGATCGACCAGAGAACCTTGCCAAATAAAGGCTTGGATTTCAACAAGTGAAGGATTTCATTTCATTGGAACTGTGAAATGAACACAAGCAGAGAGAGAGAGAGAGAGAGAGAGAGAGAGAGAGAGAAAAGAAGGAGCGGGGGACAAGGAATACAGTGTGTGTGAAAATTTTCCCTTGTTGGTTTGCCAAGAAATGCGTGCATATAAAAGAAATAGCTAAAAATTTGAATATCACGATAGAAATCCTAAACAGGGTCGATTACGACAATATCATGTTAAGAAACGTGAAATTAATGGGCTCAGTAAGTAAAAGGAAAGGAGCAGAACATAAGATCCGGCAATCAGACGGCTGTCATGAAGGGACAACTAGGCTCCTCAACTTCAACTTGTACCGCTTTTAAAATTAATGTGAGAAGCAGCTCATTTACTCTCTTTTTTTTTTTATGATTGTTTTTTAAATTGGAATATTTACGTACATGCCACTCAATTCTTATTTATTTATATATTTATCGCTTAAATTTTATTTCTACATTGATACCTCTTTACCTTTGTAAGAAATGGTATATTTCACATTTTAAAAGATAAAAAGATGGTATTTACATGTGATATGAAAATATTGGGTAATGCAAATATAAAAAGCTAAATTTAGGTGTTAGAAATGCAAATGCATAGGAAATGGGTGATGTGCATGTAAATGCCTCTTTAAAATTTAGACATTTAGATATGTTATGACATGTTTCTAAGCAAAAAAAATAGTTTTAAAAATATTCATGATATCTTCAAAATCTTTATATTGATTAATTCACTTTAAATGACTTGTACTAATAATAAATGAATAAATATGCATGATATTTATGTTCTTGAAGAAACAAATCTATAAGTTTAAGTTGAATGAAGATACATCATTTAGTACTCCATTTAGTACACCCAAAAATAATACGCATGAATCTCGATACAATCTAACGATTCAAATCACAGACAAAAAGCTAGAAGTCCTCATGAAGACGATCGGCTAAAGACAACCAGCCCACTAAAGGGCTACCAACTGAGCAAAATTTAGATGACCAAAGGATCACCTAGCTCGATTAGGGACAGACATCCATGCCAACAACGAGTCAAAGCTTAACACCCACAACAATCCAACAAGTATTAAAAGTGAAGCTCTCTCAACGGCTCCACCAAAGATCTCCAATGATCACTAGGAAACAATAATCAGGCAAGCCAACTAGCAGCCACACTCAAAACCAACCGCCCGATCGATGTCCAGACAAAATAACCAATTGAAATCATCCTATTGAGAAAAAGGTTCAGGCACGCTAAAAGAAAAATAATATATCAAAATGGTATCAAATAGACAGTAGCACCCAAATTAAAGCAGGGGAAAACATGTAATTTTACACTTTGTCACTATAACTTCTATAAATAGGGGGACCATAACATACATTAAGAGATTTTGGCTCTTCTATCTAGACTCGCCTTCTGTGAGAGTATTGACGAAAGTTTGAAGGGGGTCAGGATAAAGTAATAGGGAGACGTTATGTTTTTTTTTTTTATATGTTGTGAAAGGGAAAAGGTCTAGTGGCTAGTTAATTTTGGGAACAGTGATTGCATTTTATCAAGCTTTTATTTTATAAACTCTTAAATTTTTTTTGGATTTAATGAATCAAGATACATTTTTTTGTTTAATATCATGAATAGCACTTAGATTTTAATCTAGGAAACTGGATATTAACCATGTTATGTGATTGATTTAATCTTGTGGAATGGTGATGTTTTAACTTTTAGAGCTTTATTTTAAATCTGATTAGTTGTTCTGTAAAAGATTAGTGTGATTTATGATTTTTAGAAGAAAACTTAGTGAAATAACTAAGTTAAAACACAATGCCTTAGAAGAATAGGAATATTAATGTTGTGATAGTGCAATCATGAAGAGACGCAAAATCTTAGGAATTTTTGCAAGTTTTAGAAAACTAAACTTTGATATAAAATCTCAAGCCTTCTTATGACCATGGAAAAGGCTAAGAAGAAAATCTGCTTCTAATTATGACTAATAAATGATATCACTTAGTTAAATCTTTGTTTCTTAATCCAGTTCAGGGGAGAATCTTTCACTTAATAAAAACCCCACTTTCTCTATTTAGGATTCTATTTTTTTAGCAAAATAAAAGATTAGTCACTTTACACTATCAAAATTTTAATTGTTCAAACCAGACTTAGAACTAGTAAAATAGAATATTCACTTGTTATGGAAAATTAATAAGTTCCCTTAGGGATCGATACATTGACTCGAGAAAGCAAATTTTTTGAGTGGCAAGTATACTTTTGTGGTAGAGACGTGCTTCACAGCATTGCAACACCAATAAGAATTATATAAAATGAACACTATGATGGAAGCTACATGTGCCTAAGATTTTGGAGTTATCTATACAAGATCACTTAAGAAATAATTGATTTTTCTTCTTTAATGTGACGAGTCAGAGAGCCTAAGAAGTTTAGTAACTTTTTAGTATGGATGATATGCTTAAGCTCTTTCATCAATTTCATGAATTAATATTATTGACAATGACAAATGATAAGGTTAAACGGTGTTAGTGTTGGTGTTTTTGAAACATATCAACTTGATAAATGCAAACATGTATCAATGGTATTCATTAGTTCAATAAGCAACAACATGCATCAATAATGTGCATTAAGCTCAGAGGAGATGGCGAGCAACATAGATATGGTTAAGCCTTATAAGTGATGGTGTTGGAAGTCATTAATTTTAGTATCGACGAGAGACAAGGCCAGTGAATAATGAGGTTGGAATGACTCAGTAGACTATGTTAAGTGATGGATGTTAACAAATCATAGTTAGATGATAATGGTTAGAATACCAAACGATGGAGGTCATAAATGAGAAAATATGATCAAGAAACTATCATTGTGCAATATACGTTAAGTTGCTATAATTAAGCTATCACAATTGGGTAATGAATATCAGAGGACTACAATATTACACTATGAAGATGCAGATAGGAGATTATTGTCAAGAGACTATAGTTGGGCATCATAAATTGGGTAGTTATAGTTGGGCGACAGAAACCATTGGATAATAGTCTGGTGATAGAGATCAAATATTTGTAATTAAGTGATCAACAAATTGTAGTCGTTTAATAATGATAGATGAGCGATGGTGGTTTGATGATGATGGATGGGAAATAATGGTTGAATGCCAATTTTCATTTAGTGGCAGNGGTCATAAATGAGAAAATATGATCAAGAAACTATCATTGTGCAATATACGTTAAGTTGCTATAATTAAGCTACCACAATTGGGTAATGAATATCAGAGGACTACAATATTACACTATGGAGCTGTAGATAGGAGATTATTGTCAAGAGACTATAGTTGGGCATCATAAATTGGGTAGTTATAGTTGCGAGACAGAAGCCATTGGATAATAGTCTGGTGATAGAGATCAAATATTTGTAGTTAAGTGATCAACAAATTGTAGTCGTCTAATAATGATAGATGAGCGATGGTGGTTTGATGATGATGGATGGGAAATAATGGTTGAATGACAATTTTCATTTAGTGACAATCTGATAATAATGGTCATATGAAGGTGGTTTGATAATAACTTATAAGCATTGAAAATCTGACAATGGTAATCAAATGGGTATAATCTGATGGTAGTGAATGAGCGACATAATTAAGATGAAAGTGGTTGTGTGATGGGGACTTGTCATCCATGATCCAATAATGGTGGATGGGCAGTAATGATCCAATCATGACGGTTGAATGACGACATCTTGATGATAATGGTCAAATATTATAACATGGTGATGATAGGTTGATAGTGGAAGTGACAATTCGACGATGGTGGATGGGCGGCGACAATCTAACGACACTAAAAGTCCATGAATTGTGAGATGTGGGTCAATCTAACAACATCAATGATTGGGTAGCAACAATTTGATGGTTGTGGATCACTAGCTACAATATGTTGATTGTTGTAGAATGGAGACTGATTTGTAATTGTTGTCCAATAGTGTTGGCTAGGCGGAGGTTCAACAATTGCCCAACGGTGGCAAAAACTGTTTTGGGTGACAACTTTAAATCTAGTGGAGGAAAAGATTTGGCAAAGATGAATCAAT